>PVIH01000213.1:0-66736 GCA_004025045.1 Sigmodon hispidus
TGTGTGTGTGTATGTGTGTGTGTATGTGTGTGTATGTGTGCATGTGTGTGTGTGTATGTGTGTCTGTGTGTGTGTGTACACCCAAGATATTGGATCCCACAGAGCTGAAGTTACAGGTGGTTGTGAGCCCCCCAATGTGGGTTCTGGGAATCAGACTCGGGTCCTGTGAAGAAGAGTATGTGCTCTTCTCCACTGAGTCATCTCTCCACCTCCCAGTGTGTCATTTCTGTGCCTTCTTTTTGCTGATTTATTTTAGTCTGCTGTGATCTGCTAAGATGCAAGAAATTATTTCAATTCTTTTCCATTCATTTCTAACTAATGTATTTATTTTATATCCCAGTCACAGTTTTCTCTCCCTCCTCTCCTCCCATTTCCTCTCCACACTCGACCCCTCTGTCCCACCCCCCAATCCACTCCTCCTCTGCTTCTGTACAGGAAAGGGCAGATCTCCCATGAGTATCAACAAAACATGGCAAGTCAAGCTGCAGGAAGACTAAGCACCTCCCCATGTATTAACGCTGAGCAAGGTGACCCAGTATGAGGAGTAGGGTCCCAAATGCCAGTAAAAGAGTTGAAAACAGCCAGTGTTCCCACTGTTAGGAGTCACACAAGAGGACCAAGCTACACAACTAACATATATATAGAGTGCCTAGGTCAGTCCCACACAGGCTCCCTGGTTGTCGGTTCAGTCTCTGAGCCCTGTGAGCCCAGGTTAGTTGATTCTGTGTTTTCTAATGGTGTCCTTGACCTCTCTGGCTCCTACCACAACCCTTTCTCCTCCTCTTCTTCAGGATTCCCTGAGCTCCACTAATGTTTGGCTGAGGGTCAGCATCTGTTTCTATCAGTTTCTGATGAAGCATCTCTGATGACAATTGGGCTAGGCACCAATCTACGTGTATAGCAGAATATCATTAGGCATCATTACATTGGCATTTTTTTCCTCCAGTCATATTTGGTTCTGTTCTTGGTTCCTGGGTCATCCAGCCTGTGGGTTCTGGTGATTCAGGTAGTGCTGGGGAGGACTTATCTCCTGGCATGGGCTAAAACCCATAGGCTAGACTGGTCATTGGTTAACCACTCTCTCAATCTCTATACCACCCTTACCCCAGCACATCCCATGGGCAGGACAGACTGTAGGTCAAAGGTTATATGGCTGGGTTGGTTTTCCATTCCCTCCACTTGAAGGCTTGCCTGGTTACAGGAGATGGCCCATTCAGGCTACATATACACTATTGCTGGAAGTGAGATTCCCTTGCACCAGGTTTATACCTGGCCCTGAAATGCCCACATATTTCCAGTAGTCTCTTTCATTTCCCCTCCACTCAAAACCTAACTGGTCCTGTTCCCATCCCTACCCACCCATAGTCCACTCATTAAATCTCTTCTATTTCTCCTTCCCAGGGGGATCCAGGCATCTTCCCCATGAACTTCCTTATTACCTGGTCTCTCTGGGTCTGTGGATTGTAGCATAGTTATCCTTTATTTTTCAGCTGATATACACACATGAGTGAGTACATACCATGTGTGTCCTTCTCAGTCTAGGTTACCTCCCTCAGGATGATTTTTTTCTAGTTCTACCCACTTGCCTTCAGATTTCCTGGTGTCCTTTTAACAGCTGAATAATACTCCATTATGTAAATGGACCACATTTTCTTTATTCCTTTCTTGGTGTGGAGACATGTAGGTTGTTTCCATGTTCTGGCTATTACAAATAAAGCTTTTATGAACATGGCTGAGCAGGTGTCCTTGCGGTATAATTGAACATCCTTTGGGTATATGCCCAAGAGTGGTATAGCTGGTTCTTGTAGTAGCTTAAATTGCAGTTTTCTGAGAAACTACCACACTGATTTCCATAGTGGCTGTTTGACTTAGAAATTTCCACAGATGGATTAGAATAATGTATATTCAGAATCTGTTATAGGGTATGCTTCTTTGGAAATTAAAAAGGCATAATTTTTAAAATGATAAAGTGAAACTACTATGTAAAGTATAGTAAAGAGGTTACACAGAGGAAGTGAAGAAAGAAAAAAAATGAATGAAAAACCAGGATGTTTGAGTGACTCTCTTCTATGTCCTTGAAAATTAGGGACTGTTGTGTATATGCAGGGGTAGAAGAGTCAGTTGGGTCTCAACACTCTTTCATTTACTACGATTTATGCCTGTGTGATCTAAATGCTACCTAATGTCTGCTGGGCCTGTCTTCATTTTGGAAGTTCTCCTTGTTTCTGTACCTCTTCTAGCCAAAATGAGGTATATAGTCTGTGGATTCACTTCTGAGATTTTCCAGTTCATAACCCCTGGCATAGCTAATGCCATAGCTGGAGGGTGTCTCCCTTGTATATTGAAAACAATGGAAACCGCTGCTGCCTTGGTATCTACAGAAGTAGACCTACCTTTTTACTTTGAAAACCAACTAAGCCGTAGTCTTCTTGCTAGAGAGATGAGACTATAAAATGCAAACAGTGTGCTGGGACATCAGAATGCTGAGACTCTACTCTATGGCAGCAGGCCACACAGCCGACAGGTGGCAACCTGCCAGCCTGAGACTGCAGAATTATTCTCAGTCAGTGAGGTCTGCTCCCAGACAACATGGTTGGTGGGCCCCCTTCCCCTAAACACTCCACCACCTTTGGGGAGAGTCTAGCTGACTATCCTTTTGGCATGTCAATGTCAACCCCTTCTTCCTACACAACTGTCCCATAGGGCTGGGGCTAGGACAGATTCCGCTCTGGCTTTCTGACTGTCAATTACTGCTGTTTATAGACACTCCACATAACCAGGGAGCTCATTATATACAATATGTTCCCTCTCAAGATGGCAGTCAATATGAGAAAAATTCTTCTCTACCACTGATCCTGTCCTGCCAGAGAAGACACTGTCAGCAAGAGACACAACTGAACCTCAGCATCTTGACACACTATTTTTTTTAATTTCTGAAGCATCTCTCTCTTTCTCTTTGGAACTATTTTATTTTCTACTTACCCTGACACTGCTCCTTCACTGGACCATATACACCTCTAGACCTCTAGCTTACCAGGGAGGCTCACTTTCTGTCTGTTATTAAATGAGTCATCCAAGTGACATAGATTCTAGGGTTCTAAGAGGATGAAAGCTTAACATGCATCACCAATGCTAATGCAAAATGACTTCCACTCAACCCAGGTCAGCCATCGCCTCTGGACTCCATGGCTACAATGGGATGTTGGTGGGACTGCTGATGGCCGTGTCCTCGGAGAAGTTAGACTACTTCTGGTGGCTTCTGTTTCCTGTGACCTTCACCTCCATGGCCTGGTGAGGCACCTCCTTGTTTCTGTTCATAGAGATGCTCACTGGGTAGAGATGGGACATGCATACTTGTGTAGCTCAGTGTCTCTATCAACAGATGACTTTTGTCTAGAGTATGCCATGAGAGTCCTTTAATTCATGATTTCAGAAGCAATACAAGGGGGTTAAGTGGAGATATGGATTACCAGGAACCTTGTAGAACACTAAATGACCACATGTTTCATTGGGCTGTTAATCTTCCTTCGTAAATAACCAAAGCTGACATTTATTGAATAATTTATAAGTCGCAGGCACAGTGCTAAGCAAGCTGGGGTTATGTTTGTTCCCAACTTACAGAAGAAAAGACTGAGGCGAAGAGATAGTAATTCATTCCCGATCATACAGTCAGTTTTTTTAGGCTGGCTTTCTGAATCTAGAATCTGCATTATTAAATGTCAGACTTCATGGAAATCATCTACTGTGTGACCTAACTAAGCCTTCAAATCTGAAAACACACTCATGTTGGAATCAGAGGCTTTCTTGGGACAGGAGGTCTGCAGGCAAAGCACCAAATCTCTGAACTGGAGCTTTCAATAGAGACTTCTTCAAGAAGGAAGAGCTAGGAGCCAATGCTCATGGAATGCAGTGTCCTTAGCCATTCCCACATATGATCTTACTTTTGTTTGAATTTGAAGAGGGTCAGGAAAGTGTCCAGATGGCCCAATAGTAAGCCCACTATATGAACCTGTGTCTCCAGCTTTTCACATCACACATCTATACCACCCTGCTCTCAACTCCTCTCAGACATGGTGATTTATTCCTGTTCTCAGCAATAAATCAGACATGGTGATTTATTTTTAACATCTCCAAGAAGTAAATGTCTTTCTTAGGTTTCAAAGTCTGGAGTTACTAAAACCAGTTAGTTCAATTTCGCTTAAGTACTGTTTCATTGCTTTTTAGTGGTGCTTGCAAATAAATTACTGCATTAGGCATTCTGAGCAATTTATTTTTCTTCTTGGGGTTTCTATCTTCCTTGATGCATTAGGACAAAAGATAAAATGGTCATTTCTATGGGGATTTTCTTAATGCTCCCCACATGTCCCCCAGTGAGGAGCAGAACTCATCCTCATTTGCATGCATTTGTTTTATAACTACATAGATTCAACCCCTCCACACAGCCCCTCTGCCATATGGCACTAGATGGCAAAGACTTCAATACACTCAACCCCCATTTCCCAAATTAAAAGGAAGAAAACACTGACTCCTGCTCTTGGTAGAATTCTGAAGGACCCTCTACTTGGATACATTCATTAATCCATTCCTACAGCCCTTGAAACTCAGTTTTGTTTTGGTTTTTTATGCTGGGTATTATAGTGCTATTTTCAGGATTCATTCAATAAAAAAACAACAGCAATCTGAGTGCCTGAGATTATTCACCAAGCACAGAAACTATTGATAAGTGTGGATAAGGAAAAGCCTCTATTCTCTTGGGTTTATGTTTTTACTAACTAGCTTGTAAGAGGTCAACTTTTAAACTAGCAAATAAAAGTTTCTTATGATGTGTTTAGTGATTTGAGAAAAGTGAGAACAGCTTCACACGTGGATGGTCACATTGCAGATAGGAAACTGGAGTTACCACTTATACGACAGGAAGACAAGAATCAACTAAAGGTCTAGGTGGAGATGCCTCAGTTAAAAGACTCCAAATAGAGAATGAGTCCAAGAAATAGAGGCAAGACCAGAAAGGCCGAGTCCTAAAAATGGTGGAGGTGTGTAGCCTAAAGTTTCTGCCCCATCTGGGCCTGTGGTATAATCAAATCTCTCCCACCTGCAGTCCTGCAGCCATTTATAAAATAGTTATTCAGAGGCTTATATTAATTATAAATTGTTTGGCTTATAGCTCTGGCTCATTACCGACTAGTTCTGACAGCTTACCCCAACCTATTTCTATTAACCTATATCTTGCCACATGGTCAGTGGCTTTCCAGTAGTTTCACATCTTGCTTCTTCTGAGTGGCTGCTTGCATCATCTCCCTGACTCTGCCCTTCCTTTATCTCTGCTTGGATTTCCCACTTGCCTCTAAGCTGCCTTGCCATTGGCCAAATAGCCTCTTTATTAACAAATGCTAGTCAAGTATATTCACAGCATACAAAAAGACATCCCACATCAGAGATGCTGCAAGAGGCAGAAGCAGAGTAAATGAAGCAGGTCTCTGGCACTATATGCATTCCATAAATGTATTGGTTTTTATTACATCCATGGTAAAACGGAACACAGTTAGAAGGTCTGAATTAGAGCAATGATGTAAACTCAGAACTACATAAGCTTCACTGCCTACAAAATGGGGAATGGATTTAGATGGAGCAAGAGTGTTTGCATAATCATAATGAGGATTTGCTAAAAAGATCCACAGAGGCATGAGTGCTTGGACTAGAGTGGGGTCCATGAACATTGCCAAAAGAGAGTGGGTTTTCAGTTTATTTAAGGAAGACAAGGCAAAAAGACTTTCTAAGGAGTTATCAATAAGAAAGAACTTGGGGAGAGAATATCCAATACACTATTGCAGCTTGCTTGAGTATGTGGGTTATGGAGGCATCTAAGAGCAGAACAGGAAGCCAGAAGCAAACAAAACTCCTCTCTAGACACAGTGTGTGTTCGACTTCCAAGCAGAGGTGTGGAGACACCATCTGGACATACAAATGCGGAAGCTACTTATAAAGTCACATTTGAAAGGTAGAAGGTGTTTCATCTCCAAGACTAAAGAATAGCATCCAAAGGAGACAATGGAAGAGAGAAGGATCCAAGTCAAAGCCAAGAATTCTTCCAGTAATTAGATGCCTGGCAGCAAGGAGGGAATGTCGTGGAAGGGAACTTGAGAAGGAGTGAGCAGGGGTAATCTAAGAAAGCTCAATGTTGTGGTAGCCCACACAGAAAGTATTTCCATACAGTGTCAGATTCCAACTTCAAATTAAGAGGAAGGGAGCAATGGTGAACTAGCCAAGTGAGATGTCATTTGGTGAACTTGACAAGAGCCATTTCTGTGCTGTAATTGAGAACACATACCTGACTGGATGGGGTTCAGGAATGATAGGAGCAGGGACATTGGGGTAACAGCGCCAGCCCTTCTGAGGAGCCCTGCTGTGAAACAGTAGACCTGGGAAGGAGCCTCTACCACAACCTGACAAGAATGACCTGCAGGAAAAAGAGATCTGCATTACAGAGAATGTCATGGAGTGAAACCCTCAAAAGGAATCCAAACCAAAGAACAGGAGAAAGAGTTAATCTGATAAAAGACTGGGGACTCTTCCGTTAATGTGGGAGACAGAGAGGCAGTGTGGGAACAAAGCTGGCAGGCTGTAGGGTTTTATGGTCTAGAAAATGAAACATTTCTCATCTCATCACTTTTTTATGAAGTAAATAAAACCTTGTGGTTGACCCAGACAGAAAGGGATGCAGGCAGTAACAATTCAGAGAGAAAAGCAAACATGAACTAGTTCTCAGTGTATTAGAGTTAATTCAGGCAGACCCGAATGCCCATGTGATCCATGGCCACTAATTAGAGACAGGCCATGCAACCAGGTCATGGAGTTTTCTCCCTTTCAGCTGCCTTTGAGTGTGAGGGATGTGTGGGATATCAGGAATGGACAATCCCTTCCAAGGAAAGCTGAAGCTGGGAGAAATTCACTTCTTAGCATTGTTCACTTAGCCTCTATGTTATAAGAGCCTGGATTTGCATTCAGCTCTATCTGTGTTCAAAATTCATGATCTTTCCCAGGAATAGGTCAGAGACCAAGAGTGTGCAAAGAACTGAGGATTTTGTTTTGTCTAGCAGTCCCCAGAATGGCTCCTAGAGTCCAATCCTGTTCATTGCCTACACATCCTAGTATCATCCTTCTAGTAGGTCAGACCCTAAAAAGCTGTCACAACCCCAGGTAACAGCTGGTACACATCTGGATGAGCAAAAGGCAGTAATGACATTTTATAGAGAACATGCTTTGTTGTGTTTTCTCAACTGAAGAAATAACAACGTATTTAAACTATTTCATAAGGTATTCCATCAAAGTATTGTGTTTTTACTTTGCGTTCTCAAACTGACAACCTCATTCCCAGTCCTAGCCTAGTGAACCCCTTGAATCCCAAGGGAGGCACAAAGATGGGGATGGTAGATGGTCCAATGACTGGAGATAAGACAGAGTCAGCTTAAGGGTAATCAGGGTGATTGATGCTTTCTCTCTTCTTTCTACAGCCCAGTTATTTCGAGTGCCTTGAGTAGCATCTTCACCAAGTGGGATGTGCCAGTCTTCACATTGCCCTTCAATATTGCTTTGACGCTGTACCTGGCAGCTACAGGCCACTACAACCTCTTCTTCCCTACGACACTTGTCAAGCCTGTGTCTTCATCTCCCAATATCACCTGGACAGAGATAGAAATGCCTTTGGTAAGTTACCCAGTAGCAATGAGTCTACAACTCTGGACTCTTCTGTGGACCCTTTCAGTCACCAGCTTATGTGTTAACCAGGTTTCATCCCTCAATAGAAACCAGATGGGTTGGTCATGGCAATGCATACTTTTAATTTCAGCATTCAGAGGAGGGAAAGGCATGTGGGTCTCTCTGAATTTGAGGCCAGCCTCGTCTATAGGCCAGTCAGGGTTACATAATGAGAACCTGTTGAAAGAAAGAAAGAAAGAAAAAGGAACAAGATAATAGTCTCAGCATAGATCAGAAAGACTTGAAGCTCCACCCATACATTCAAAAAGTCTCTACTGCAGATCCATCTCATGCCTGAAATGTTCAGTTTTTGACCATATACCTGAAAGAGGCCAACCATGAGCCCTATAGTCTATACAAGAAAAGAAACAACATGGTGTAACTGTGACGTTGACAATGCAAGGTAGCTTCAGCTGAAAGACAAACATCAGATGAGACAGACAATTTGATAGAGCACTAAGAGACTAACATAAATACTTTAAGATAGTACTTAATTAGGTGTTATCTATAGAAGACAGGGTAGATTCTTTTTTAAACAATGGTTCTCAAGTAAACCATAAGTTTAGTTCTCAGGAACTTTAGTCAATGTCTGGAAATATTATTTATGGTCAAGCATGACCAGTGGTCAAGTTGTGGCTGTTGTGAGTACAGAACTAGCATGTATAAAACCCCAGATTCAATCCTCAGCACCATATAACCAAGTGTAGAGGCACACGATTGTAATCTAACACTTGGAAGACGGAGGCAAAATGACTCTATCATCCTCACCTATATATCAACTTTGAGGCTAGCCTGGAACACATGTCTTAAAAGAGAGGAAGGAAGGAAGAAGAGGAAAATGAGAGAAAGAAAGATTAAGAAGTAAACATTAGACCAGTGAGATGACTTGGCAGGTGAAAATGTTTGCCATGCATGTCTGATAATCTGAGTTCAACACACACACACACACACACACACACACACACACACACACACACACATACACACACACACACACACACTAACACAGACATGTCCACTGTCAGCCACAGGCTCATGGTAGCACAACCTAAGAAAGAGGATCATGAAGGCCTCAGTGCACATGCAAGGCCAGACGCCACAGTGCTATGGTGGCCAGTGTGGTATGGGTCATGGGAAAAGATGTCTGCCTGCACACAGCAGATGGTTGAACACAAATCTGGGTATCTCAACATCCAAGCTCACCCTCTGATCTGCTAAAAATCTACTACTCTTGACACCTAGCAAGTTGCCCCCCCATCTTGAAAAGTCAATTCTATTTTGCTTTTACTCTGAACGAGGGAGGTGGACCGGCTTCCCCCTTTGATTACTCAGCCTGTGGGGACCTGAGAATTAACGGAGGGAGGCAGGTGCTCTGTAAATTTCCACTGTCCACCTCACTGCCCTTTGTGTCAAGTGTCTGCGGTAGCTGGGAGCAACACGGAACAGCAGAGGTGCACAGTTCCCAAGCTAAAATATGAATACCCACAGGTGGAGGAGCACTGTTCTAAACTCAGGCTCTATCCCAAGGACACTGTCCCCTTTTCCTCTCATCTTGACTGCTTGAGCTTACAATCTGTATGCCTAGATGGGAAGGAAGGTGGAAGTTGGACTCGGCATTCCACGTTCCACATCTTCTGGGTCCCTGGAAACAAGCCTGAGCTCTAGCCCCGCCCCAGCAGTCCTTCCATATTCTTGTAACTGAGTTCGAATATTAAAGACCACTTGTTAGGAAACAAGAGATTCCAACATATGAGAGTTGTCTGCGGGCCAAACACTGTCCCTAAAGAAAAGACATGTTCTAAAGCCAGATCCTGTTGGTGATGACAAAGTCCTGAGAAGGACCAGGTGACTTGCTCCCCACATCTACAGTGGGTCATCTATGAGTCCAGTAGAAGCCAAACTCTACATGTCATATTCACTTACAACCAGGAAAGCACTCTGGCTTGTCATAGGCTACCCTGTGGAGAAGCCAGGCTGGGTTTATTGTTTGACGCTCCCCAGAGTTCCAATAGATGCGAAGTCTGAGAATCCCTGGGCAATCATATAGTTATGAAGCATCTGTTGTATGCTCAGTCACAAAGGGCTCTAGTCCCTTAGAGTCACGTGACCTAATGCAGAAAAGAACTACAGAATAATATTCTTATTATGGTTCCCCTCCCTCTACTCCTCCCAGTTCGCCTCCATCTCCCCTGCCATCCTGATCCCTTTCTGTCTCTCATTAGAAAACAAACAGGTTACTAGGAGATAATAATAAATATAATATAAAATAAAATAAAACTTAATACATTCAAATGGGACCAAACAAACAGAAGAACCTAAAAAAAGGCCTAAGAATCAGAGACCCAGAGATGCATCATTCACACACTTTAGCATCACATAAAACACTAGGATGGAAGCCATAATATGTGCACAGAGGACCTATGCAGGCCCTGTGATCACTGCCTCAGTTTCTGTGATTTCATATGAGCTTTGCTGATCTAAATTTAGATCTGTGATTCTATGGACTATAGATTGGTTATTGACTTAACAGCTAATATCTTCATATAAGCAGATACATACCATATTTGTCTTTTCGTGTCTGAAATACTTCACTCAGAATGATTTTTTTCTAGTTTTAGCCATTTACCTATGAATTTCATAGCTTCAGTTTTTAATGGCTAAAAATATTCTATTGTGTAAATATAGCAAATTTCCTTTATCCATTCTTTTGCTGAGGGACAGGTAGGTTGTTTCCAATTTCTAGATATTAATGGATAGAGCAGCAATGAATATGGCTGAGTAAGTGTCTCTGTGGTAGGATGAAGCATCCTTGGGAATGTACCCAAGAGTGGTATAGCTGGATCCTGAGGTAGATCAGTTCTCATCTTCCTGCAGAATCACCACACTGATTCTGGTAGAGCTGTACAAGTTAGCACTTCCACCAGCAATGGATGAGTGTTCCTCATACGCCACACCCTTACCCTTTTGAGCTGTCACTAAGACTACCGAATTATTTTAATTGTTTAGATGCATTTGTTTTATATTTGTGAATGTTTTGCCTGCATGTATATACATGAACCACATGCATGTCTAGTGTCTGCAGAGTTTAGAAGAAAGCAGTGGATCCCATGGAATAGGAATTACAGATGGCTGTGAACACTAGTGAATCCTGGAAACCAAATCCAGGTCCTTCACAAGAGAAACAAATGTTTTTAGGTGCTGAGCCATCTCTCCAGCACCCTGGGACTATAGAAATTTAAAGCTAGGTTATTAGCTAGACCAAGCTCCCTCAAGCAGGGCAAATCAAATAGTGTCTTGATGAAAGGCCTTAGACTAAGAGTCAATTCCAGAGGCTCTACACTAACAGTCATTTATCAAATTATCCATGGGAACAGCCTAGATTATTTACAACATTACCAAAACAATCCTAGGATTTCCAGAAGTCTATAAGAAAACCTTATACCCAAGCAGCAATCTAGGAAGGAGGTACATTCTGGCCTCTCCAAGTTTCTCCTCTCAAAGTAAAACCCATGAGTTTCTCAGGAGGGTTCTGGTCCAGCACTGTTAGGGGCTCCACCTGATTGCATGCTGGATGCTGGATGCCTGGTAGGTGGTGGAGTGAGGAACTATTTGTTCCAGTGTGTACCTTCCCTGTTCTCTCCCACACTGGAGGGCACAGCCATCCTCCTGTTCCCCTTCATTACCCACTGGCCTGGATTTGGCATTATCTGCCCACATTCTAGTGACCTGCATTCTGTTAACTTTGCAGCTGTTACAAACCATTCCTGTTGGGGTCGGCCAGGTCTACGGCTGTGACAACCCTTGGACAGGTGGTGTGATCCTGGTGGCCCTGTTCATTTCCTCGCCACTCATCTGTTTGCATGCAGCCATAGGTTCAATCGTGGGGCTGCTAGCAGGTAAGACAGAACCCCAGCTCTGGAGGGAGATCGTTAGGATTATTATTTTCATTCCATTTCTCCTCTGCACACAGCAACCATTCCATACTTGTCTTCACTAGAGTTTAAACACTGTTGGGGGAGAAAAATCTATTTTTCCCTTCCTGAGCCTCCTCCAAAGAGAGCAGATTGAAGTAACAGCAAATGTGGAGAAATGCAAAGGCCCCTAGTATGAAGCTCAGCAATTGAGGGAGCAGGAGGAGGGGATCAGAGATGGCCCAAGCTGGGGTACACATGGTCCAGCACTTGGAAGTTTTGAGCAAACTAACAGGAAAGCTTTCCTAAAATTGGATTGGCATTTCTAAAGTGTAATTTCATATTCCTACACATATGTATATGTATGTACACACATTTATATATGGATATGCTCTTTCTCACAATAGAGTCAGAAAATAGGGTAGAAGAATCTAGGGGTAAAGGACTATTTTTGAATTATTCTAATGTTTTGCAAAGACCTTTGAGAACATCACTTTCCAAAAAGAACTGTAGTCAGAAATAATTTTAAATTTATCAAAACTGCAAAGTGATAGTGCAAGAAACATGAACTCTTTACCCATATTTACCTACTGTTCATACCTGCCCCTGAGACTCTGACATGCCTCTCCATATATCCATCTGTGTGTGTCTGGACTTTTTCTGAACCTTTTGAAATAGAGTTGAAGTTATTGACAATGCAGCTGCGTGGTGCTGATGTCCTTTCCTAGCCTGCTCTTTACCCCAGATTTTATCACACACACACACACACACACACACACACACACACACACACACGTGTATGTACATATACATACACACACAGGCACACTTCTACACACCACTGTGTGAATCCAGGACTACCTCACTGTTTGGTTTCCTATGATTACAGGCTATTTACAGAGATCCCTTTGATAAGCAGAGCTGTAGGTATATGGTGAATGACAGATAGGACAGAGCCCACCTTGAGCCCTTAGCAGCAGCCACAAAAAGGCCTTTCTTCTGTGGTCCAAAATTACCCGGAAATAACACACTTCCTTTCACAGCACTGACTGTAGCCACACCTTTTGAGATGATCTACATGGGTCTTTGGAGCTACAACTGTGTCCTCTCCTGTATCGCCATTGGAGGCATGTTCTACGCCCTCACCTGGCAGACACACGTGCTGGCACTTGTCTGCGGTAGGTTTTTAAGGAACTGACAGCCAAGCCCCGCTGGCTGGTCTTCTATTAATTGTATGTCTATGCTAATTCATTATTAAAATCGGTGGGGACAAGATGAGAATGGAGTGTTGACTCTAGGAAAAGCCATGATGAAAGTGGGGAGGAGATCAAAGGATATATAATCTCTAACCTCTACCCTCAGAGAATTCACAGTCAGGGGAGAAATAACTGCAAAGTAAAGAACAGCATCCAGGGCATGCTGGTGTTGGACACCAAGGCTGTAGCAAAGCCAGCTCTACGTCTGGGCATCCTGTTTTGCTAGAGCAGAGGATGAAGGAGACAGGCTCTGAGACGCTGACTCCCCTGGTCTTCTTCCTCCACAGCCCTATTCTCTGCATACATGGGAGCGGCCCTCTCCAATATGATGGCAGTGGTAAGTCTGGACATAGACACCAGCCAAAGGTCTTTCTCCCCATCAGAACTACAGAAGAAGACTAGGGGATGGTGTAGGGATAATAGAATCTGGTCCTTTACCCAGTGTGTGTGTCAAGGTTCATCCATGATTCATCCAAAGAAGAACTTTCCACATGTAGTTCTAGGGTGTGTGTGTGTGTGTCTGTGTGTCTGTCTGTGTCTGTGTTTGTATGCTGAAAGAGCAATGGAGAACAGGAATAGACAGACAGCACTCTAAGGCTGGGAGTGAGAACCATTCAGGCCCAGCATTAATAGATTCCGAATGTCCCCCAAAGAGAGCAACACCTCAAATTCCTTGACCAGCTCCTCTGACACTCTGAATTCAGGGACACTAACTAAAGCCCCCCTATGGCAGGAGACAGGATTCCCCATCCTCATTTCCTATCATACCCTTCTCCTCAGGTTTCTGGCCTAACACAGGAATCTGAAAACATTCTTGCACCTCTCGTTTCAATTTGCAGGTTGGTGTGCCACCGGGCACTTGGGCCTTCTGTCTCTCTACTCTCACATTCCTTCTCTTGACAACCAACAACCCGGGCATCTACAAGCTCCCGCTCAGCAAAGTCACCTACCCAGAGGCCAACCGCATCTACTTCCTGACAATGAGAAGCAGTGAAGAAGAGAAGTCCCCCAATGGTGACTAGCCCAGCTCCAAGCAGAAATGCTCTTGCCTGCATCCCTGTGGTCTCAAATCTGACCCAATCATCTCAGCACACTTTCTTTGCCTCTCTTTGCACCTGTATCAAATCAAACACACTTGGTCCTCTGTAACCTGAGACTGATTTGCTCCCTCTGCCCAGACCTTTATAACTACCCATGCTATAGCATTAAAGGAAGCTGGTATGTCCTTGCTGGAGTTGGAAGTGAGAAGTCTGATTTACATATTATAGACATAAAACAAAAACATTAGTCTTTTGAGAGGGGGGGTTGGAGATAATGCTGACTCTTCTAAACAATAGATGTTGCAGAATTGGCCTGGTTGAGTGACTCCTAGGTAGACATGGAGTAGAGACAAGTGAGGGCATGTGATAAGAAGTAAAGGCATCCTCGTTTAGAGTTGCGATTTGGGCACAAAGAGCTTTCCACAGAAGGGGGCTTTCACAGTAATGAAAAGGCCAATACATGGGAAACTGAAGCCCAGGAAATACGAATAAGATGTCTTTAATCATGAAGCTTTTTCTTCCACTAGTGGTTAGACAGCTTCTCCCAGCCCTTGGGATAAAAGTCTATTTCTTCATCATGCAAAAATGTCTGATACCTAACCCTAACACACTCCAACTCTCCAACGTGAGACACTAAAGCCTATGTGTTCCCCTCTCTCCCCCTCCCTAATGCTCACTTCTAAAATACTGGTGTTTGGGGCTGTTTATCATTTTTAATAACACAACTCTTCTTTTTTGCAAGAATCCATACTCAAGCCCACCTCATACCTTGTCCTTGTCCATTCAAGTTTCCCCAAACTCAGTAATTCAAGTCATCCTGAACACGGGCTTCTGATCATTCTTTGCTCTTTTTCCATCATCCTGCCTTGCAAACTCTATGCTCACCCATATGATAATTTCTTTAGAATGCTTGCTTAAGGATCATCTTCAGATAAAACCTGAAAGACGGCAGGTGATAGGTTCTCCAACTCTTCACATGACCACAAAGTCTTGTCTCCAGCAAGCGAATAGCATTTTGTCTGGACGTGGGGTCCCCAGTTGTCCATAAGTGTCCTTTCTTCGTTTCCTATCTATTACAAATTAGAGACGTGATCTTTTTTCTTTGATAGATGTCCCTCATTCCTAGTTTTTCACTTTGCTTAAGCCTGGGCCTGAGTGTTCTTTTTCATCAACATACAAACCCAAGTTTTCGTCTCCTCGGAGATTTCCCTCTGATCACTGGTGTGAGCCCCGCTTTCCTGGCCTCTCCTCCCCTGACTCCAGCTCTTCTCCCTTCCACTGTTACTCTGCTGTGAGCTCTGTTCCAAGCCGCTCACCTTCCCCTTTACAGTTTTTTACCATTTGTCTTTTTGCTTTGTTCTGGGGTGTTATTTTCCCTGGAGTCTTTTCCTGAAACTCAGCAGATTCATTAGACTTGGGGGTTCAGAAATCACAGTTTGGGTTCTATGAAATCTTTGAGGGTATGGCTGCAATCAAATTGTTATGTGCGCTTATAATATTTTGTTGTCTATTTTCTTTTGCCTTTGAAATCTACATGACCCCAACTTTATTCCATTCCATCCCAGCTGGTCTCCCATGATGGTAGCAATGTACTATCTGCCAGTACTCAGATCCTAAGAATTCTGCCTTGTGGCCCAACCAGATTTGCTCATTCACCCAGAAGATTTTTTTTAATATGGAACTATTAATATGTTACTCAACCCCAGGTTTGACAATAAACCAGGAGAGAACAGACCCTTTCCTGAATTCTAGCAATTTATTTTGTGTGGATTTGTCTATCCAGCTGAAAGTATCACCTCAGACAAGGATGCTGTGTGGACAGCCTGACTGCATTTAAGTTCACGACCCCAGTTTTCATACTGAGGCACTTCTCTGATTGGGTTAGTCTTCTGTTTAAGAATTTTCTCAGGCATGATTGTAAGAACTCCAGGAAAATTTCTATGCCTCTTTTCCTCCGTTTCCCATAACAGCTACTCAAACATTCCCAGCTATCCCTTCGGTTTAAGGTTTGGAACCTGTTAAAATATAAACAGCCCTGGAGTAGCAATAGCATAAGCATGGCCAGTCACTCGAATCTTAGGGGGTGGATATCATTTCTGAGAACAGGTTTGATTACAAGAAGAAGGAGAAACAGGAAAAACACAATCAGTGCATTCTGAACCTGTCTGTGACGGAAAGGGGCATGCCCAGATGAGGCCAAGCAGGGTGAATGAGAGGCTGAAGCATCCTTATCTTACTGGAAATGGTGATGTTGTCCCTTGGGAGGAAAAGCAGATGTAGCCTTATCTGTCTGCTGTGGGAAACGGGAGCACTGTGCAGAGGTGATAGACACCTGAGTGAGTCTCTTTGTAACAAAGCAGCTTGCCTGAGCAATGGCGTCAGTTTCCCACCCGAGCAAGGCAATAGCAACTAGAAACTTTCAGGGGCTCTTTGTTTAGTGGACAAAGGGTGACCAAGTGACCACTGTAGTATCCTTCTGTCCACTCCCAGTATCCATGATTCTGTGACCCTGAGTTCACACTGAAGAATAAAGAAGAAATATCACTAATGTAGCAGAAACAACAGAACTAGAGACAAAAGTTACCAAAATATACCATGATTGCTTTCTAGATTTTTCTGGAGTTCGACCACGCTGCCATCTTGTCAGATTACCAAAATTTTCACCCTGATTACTTGAGAGGACAAACTGATGGGCAAGCATCTGTCACATGCCCTTTCTCTTAACCTGCCCCTCACTGTATCTCTCCCCTCTGAACTCTGTTCAGCCCTCTGAGACCCAGACGGTCTTCTCAAACTCAACTTGTGACTACATCAAACCAGTATCCCCATCTGCCAGTGTGTTTCCTATATGGCTAAGCCTTTGCTCCCTCAGATCTCAGAAGTTGGAAAGAACTGGAATCATTCTCACCCAAAGCGAGGTGGGAGTGGCCATCCCACGGTGGTCAGGATGTCCACCTAACAAATCACACACAGGCTCATTTGAAAACTCCTTTAAAAGAGCCAACATTGTGTGTGTGTGTGTGTGTGTGTGTGTGTGTGTGTGTGTATTACTTGTATTTTCTGCCTCTAGGCATTGTAAGAAGATAGAGGAATCCATAGGGACTTCTGCCTCAAATGGAATTAGAAAGTCTGAAACCTCAATGATTGAGGTAGGAGGGAGGGCAGCAAGCCTTGAGCCCACCCTTTATGAGTGCTAACTCAGAGCCCTAAGCCTGTTCTTACAGTCAGTGGGGCAGGCTTCTAGAACATAATGAAGCAAAGGAGACACACTTTGGGAGCACGGGTATGAACTTGAATTTACTCCACAGGGAATATGGCACTTCCCACAGAAGAATCTGACTACCACTTAGGCCCTGGTATTAATTTCATTATCCTTCTTCAAATATGGAAATGGGGTTGAGGGAAGCAAAGCATTCTGAAGAAAACTTCTTATGGAAGTGACTTCTGGTTAAGCTTTCGAGGCCTAAAGAGATTGTCTCAAGAGCTCCAAGTGTCCTTGGTAGTTTGCTCAGTATTGGCTGGGACCTGTTAGGCACAAGGTTCCACTGTCTCCTTCTGTTCTCTAGGACAGTTGGCTGTCTAACCCTACATCTACCATGGGTATAACATGTGTGGCTGAGAGATGCTGTGCTACCCCATGGTTCTGTTTGCTTATGGCTTCCTCATGGGTGACTTCTTTTTCCATCTTGGTGGCCTATCATGGTTTATCAGCAGCCTCTCCGTGTTGTGTCTGAGCTAACCAGGATGGATGCCTGAAAAGCAGAACCTAGCTCACCAAGAAAAGTTCAGGAGTCCAGAGAAAGAGTGGAAAGGGTGAGCACCCAAGAGGCTGGACAGTCAAGGAAAAGAAAGTAGCTAGCTTAGGTATGGTCAGCAGCCTGTCATGTAAGCATGGAACTGATCTGCTTTCTACAAGCTCCCCACCTGTCCCTGGAATGTGGGGGCACCTGGGCAGCTCCCACCTCTTCTGTTTGCTTTTCATCCTCCTTGATCAAGGTCCATCTTTGGGAGTCCCAAACACCTGGTTCAGGAAGGGAACCTTTGACGTCAGCAGGGGAGTTTGTCTACTCAAGTGGAGCTAATATCCTCGGTGTGAGGTATGGTTCTGATCCTGGGGAGGATGCTACCTTTCTCCCCTAAGTGTATGCTGGAAGCATATGTGAGTGTGAGCTGATGATCCATCATACTGAAGCCAAACAAAACGTGTTTTGATAGTCCCTCCCCCAGGTGAGTCCATTAGACCCATGGCTTCATGGGAGAGGCAGCTCCCTAATATATAGACCTCGAGCATATTTTGGCCACAGTGGTTAGGTCATGGCCTTCTTAATCTAAGAGGGCCCTGGTGAGCTACTAGGAGACCCTAGTCAACAAGAATTAGGGAGGGAAGCTCTGAAATTATCCACAGAAAGACCACATTTAGTTTAGGTTGTGCAAAATTTTCCAGTGAGACACTGATGGCAAGCACTGGTCCCCAGCCTGTGTCCTGCCTGTTGGGGAATTAGTGTTCTTACTGAGGTTGGAAGGCAAATTGCTCCCCAAGGAGAAAACATGTAGATAATTGCTTAAATACTAGAGCTAGAATTCTAATGAGAGGGGGTAACACCTAAGACAAGGAAGCAACTAGACAGTTGCCAGGGCTGCCCTTTAAGAAAGGCTGCCTGATCCAGCTGGTGTGGAGATCATGACAGCTAGAGTACATCTTCCCTGGGGCATTTAGGAAGTATCTTTAGTCAAAAGAGCCAGGGTGCAAGAGGGCTGCCTCGTTTGTCTCTCTCCTTCCTCAGTTGTCAGACCTGTGCCAGGCATGGGGTCAGGGATAAGAATGAGTGGATTTACAGAAACTTATCAAGAGGATGGGCTGGAAGATGCAGGGCAGGTCCAGGTTTAGGTGATGTCACAGCATCTGAAGCAAAGGACATTGGAAAGAAGCTTCTTCCCAAGCCTGATGGTCTAGATTCCTCCAGCCATATCTAGGAATCAAAAGAATCCCAGGTAAGAGATGCTGGGGGCAGATGTGAACCTCATAAATATCAACCTACAGGACCACCTGGATTCACAAAAAAAAAAAAAAAAAAAAAAAAAGCAAACTCTGTTTTCTTCCATTGAACTTTAACTGGGGAAGGGAATTATGGAATGGGAAACGTATTCTCACCAAAAAAAAATCTAGTTCTTAGAAGCTTAATGCTGAAAAGGCTCTTAAATATGTATAGTTCAAACCTCTTGTTTTATAGATGAAGAAATCACAGCTAGCCTGGAGACTTACCAAGTGATAAGTGAACGTGGACCAAACTTCAGGTGTGTGAATTGGCAACCTGAGCTGGCCTATCACCTTGTGATAGAGTCAGGAAAACAGATGAGCCAACACTTTCCGTTCCAGGGTGAGCTGAATGCTTTTGGTCATCCAGTCCACATGTTTTCAAACCTTAGAGCCCTGACATCATAGTGTCCCCAGGGAAGCACTGTGTGGAGATGAGCCTCTGGGAAACCTCTAGCTAATGAGATAGTAGTGTTGAATACCTTCCTCTAGGGAGTCATTACCTGCTGTTTCCAGAGAGCAGTTACCTGCCCTGGGCTTGGCCTGCCTCTTTGTTTCCCAGATCCCTTTTGTAGATATTCCAACAGAACTGGGTCATCCTAGTCCAGGTGTGTCTACACATCCCAGCTTCTCAACAACCTATGTCCTTGGTGACCTCATATCTACCAATTTCAATAGCATAGATTTATTCCATATAACTACAGAAAGGAATATTTCTAGATGACATAGCATAAGAAGCATTATTCCAGGCTATTGAAGCTATCTGATTGAAACATGGACCGCCTTACAAAATATGTGATTTGTCCCAATATCTAAGTATAGGGGGAAAGTATCAGACAAGAATCGATGTAAAAGTATGTGTGTATGCACATATGTGTACACATGCATGTAGATATACATGTATGCCTTGTGTGAAGAGCTGAAGTTGACATGTGGGTGACAATCTTTCTACATTTATTGAAGCAGGGTCTCTCACTGAACCCAGGAATCATCCATTTTAGCCAGTCAGGCTAGCCAGCTTGTCCCTTCTCTCTGCCTCCCAGGTTCTGGAATCACAGGTTTTCCATACCTGACTGGCTTTTCTGTGATCTAGGGATCAAAATTCCAATCTTCATGTTGTATCATGCTATGCTTTATCTGCTGGGCCAGCTTCCCATATCCAATACTAAAGTTTTAATACATAGTTTCAAAAGTTTAAAAGCACACTGTGTAAATTCCCAATGAAAGAGCATCATCTCCCTGAAAGAGAATTGGCTATTTTAATATCAGGTTAGAAAAATGACCAGGACATAATGGTCATTTGCATGGGTCACATTTGAGTAGATAAGAAGTTGGCATTTCACTGCCATGGTAGGTGATAGTAAATTTTATGACTCCATTTGTCTTTCCTGGAACTGTTCATTTGGGGTGAGGTACCGGGGGCCATTGGGAATTATGCTACCATTGTTCTTATAAATCTTTACAGTCCACTGGGTCAAGCTTTAAGCTGTTAGGATCTGATTGTGAGAGTAAAGAATTTTTAGTCTTATTGGGGGAGGGCTTACTTTTGGCTTTTTTTACTTCTACATTTGCCCTGGCAGATCAACAAGGTAAAATCATTGACAAAGCAAAAAGATCTCCTTTCATCCAGAAGTATTTGGGGGTTGAAAAAGAAGAGCAGAAAGCCCTGGCTGACATTGCTTCTGCCAGAGATTCATAGGACCATATGACATAAAAGGTTTGAGTCTTATTTTCAAGGCGGTGGTATCACAGAAAGCTGAAAGCTTGACTATGACATCATTTAGAGGTCAAGAGGTTTCTAATGATGGAAAGTAGGTATTGGTATAAATGGCAATGGTTGCTATCCCAGAGACAATGTCGTCTGGTGCTTAATGGCCTATAATCTGGAAGATGCCAATTATACCAGAATCTGAAGGAAGGAGGGGTGGATGGCACAGCATAGAATTAAGACAATAGGAAAGGGGCTATGAACAGTAATAAAAGAATAATGAAACCCATGGTGCTTAAAAATGGCTTCATAGAGTGATTTGAGGAAGATATATGGGAAGTTTATTAGTGATTATGAGCATGTAAAGAAGCCCCGTGCCTAATAAAGGAGCCCAGTGATGTTGAGGTAAAAGATAAAGGTAGGGGGATGGAGAGATGGCTCAGAGGTTAAGAGTGCTAACTGTTCTTCCAGAGGTCCTGAGTTCAATTCCCAGCAACCACATGGTGGCTCACAACCATCTATGATGACATCTGGTACCCTCTTCTGTACACTGTATACATAACAAATAAATATTAATAAAAAAGATAAAGGTAGAAGTTATAGTACAAGTCATGAGCTTGTTCAGTAAATAAATTGAGGTCTGGAGGTATCTGAAGATAATCTTTACCTGGAGAAGGATGCAAAGGCAATAGAGATCTTGAGATGGCTCACAGGAATAGGTGGTTTGAATTTTGGGGGTAGTAAAACATTCTTAACTCTGGATGGCTGGATCAACAACAGGCCTTGTAACTTGGTTACAGTTGAAAACATTAGTAGAACATGATTGGGTCAGATTCAGACGGCTTCAAATGACCTTTTATCCTGTGGGGATGATTAAAAAATAGACTCAGTCTCCTAGGTTAATGTGATAAGTTCATCTTGAAAATAGGCTTGAGGTGATGCCTGTCTCTGATTGTGGTGACAGCCGTGATTGTCTGTCTTAGTGACATTAATACAATGAGAGTGGGAGGCCTGTCACAAAGGTTAGATTTGTCCTTTTGACCTTCCCAGAAGATTGAGGGCACTGGGCTAAATAAAAACAATACTTGATTTTGAGAGCCTTGCTCATTCTCTAGTGACATTGGAAATGAAAGTCAGACCAGACTGTAGGGGCCAAGGGAGCCTGGAGTGGAAATACTGTGTTCCATGGTGACTGGCTACCTCTGAGGCCCTTTCTATTTTTGGGAGGAGTACTCCATCCACCCAGTTGAGGTATGCACTGGAGCTAGTAGATATTTCTATCCCTTGCATGAGGAAGAGTGTCAGTGGAATCTGTTTGCCAGTCTACCAGCATAGTTCCCCACTCTGGACAGGCTATAAAAGGAGCCGGAGTCTGACAGCTCCTCTGGGATTTCCCTGACAAGTGGGACAAACTTTGGAAATAGTCTATGTTAAGAATGTCTGAGCCTGTGAAAGAAGGCCTGATTAGGATCTGGAGAGCTTGCACTCACAGATGTGTATTCTAATGGAGAGTGTTAGGCCTTTTGCACTAGGAGAATTGAGGGAGCCACAGCTTCTTTTCTGGGCTTTGTAACCATCCCTCAGGGGTGGCTTTGTAAAGCCCTGCTCTAAAGCCTGTGGAGTCTCTTGAGGTGATATGTTGAAAGAAAAAGGGATACTTCCCACTTGGCTTGTTAATCAGCTCTGCTTTTGCCCAGAGAAGAGTCAAAGTGTTGTTTGTGGTGGACCTTGTGATGTAGCAGACACAATGGCTACCTGAGTTGAAGGCCAGATAGCTTCTAGCAGACCCAAAGCATCAGGGGCATGTTTAATCAGGTATTATCAGCAGTGAGGATACCTCTTTCTTTCCAGATGACTTTATAAGTGTACGTCATGTGGTAAGAACAGGCCAAATCTGTATCAATATTCCCTCTGATTTCAAATCCTGATAACTGTCAGGGTCTTTAAGAACACTATGACAAGAATGGCTGTTAGGGATTATCCAGGAACGGAGTATGCCATGCTTCAATAGGGACTTGTTGGATTATGTTGAGGTCTCCAGTGACTACAGGGAAGGTCTGTAAGGCTCTAGATTATTCTGGACCATGATGAGACAGGAACTTGGTGTTGAGTTCAAGGGTCATAGAGTATTTAGAATCTTAGAAACTTAAAAGAGCCAGAAATGTAGGCATGGTAGCCCTCTCTGGGGAAGAGATGGAGCACCCAGGTAGGACCATATGAAGAAGGAAAGACACTTGTCTATCATATAGATTAAAGGATGTAAACCAGGTTGGCTGCTGTTTTCCCTCAGTACCATGAAGGGGAATGGAGGACTGAGAAGTCAAGCCAGAGACAGTGGTAAGGGCTGAAATTTTACCCTCAGTACCAGAGAGGAATATGATTTCTCCCCCCATCACATATTGAGTTATCCAAGGGCCACCAAAGATCCTGAGACTACAGGATCTGCACAGCCCCAAAGCCTTAAAATTCCTCAAATTTCTCAAAAGGAGAGCAGGTCTCCTACCTTGTTGGGCTCCTTGGAGTCAAGGAAAAGAGTCAAGCCATTTGTCATTCTTTGGATTTGGTCCCTCCCTAGGGAAAGAGAGACAATCTCACTTTCAACTGGCCTCTACTTTTCAGATTGGACATGGCTTTGGGGGACACCTAGAGCCTGTAGCCTGGGCACTTTCAGATGAAATGTCCTGGGTAGCCACAACAATAGCAGGAAAGGGTCTTTGACTAGAGACTAGGTCAGGTTGTGATTGGATGTAGCCCTAGGATTTCCCTACTGGATGGAGCCCTAGGATGTCCCGACATGGGCAGAGAGAACTATTGCCATTTAGTGTAGTTGCCTTGTATCTCTTTCTTCCTCCATTTTGACCTCTGAGGCCAAAGTTTTCCTCCCAATTATCAAAGACCTTAAAGGCTGTGTGCCTAATAAGTAGAGGATAGAATCTACAGTCTCTGGTCTAGTGTTTGAAACTTCTAACTCATATTTAGAGAGTCTTAGCTTACAAAGCTATGGCCAGGATAGCTTGGATGAGTGGAAAGGAGGTGGGCAGTCCCAAAAGAAAGAAAAAGCAGCCCCTCACTCTAGAATAAGTGGGGCAAAATGAACTCCCTAGCTCATGTCTTGATGGGTAACAGCTATCTGAAGTCTCAATGTAGAAGCCTTGAATCTCACTGGAGAAAATCCTCCAGAGGATTTCCAGATGCCCTTTGGCTACTCCAACTACCCTGAGCCTCAGAGTAAGGAGCAGCAGAGGAAAAGGGAAGAGGCTCCCGACTGAGCCACTGACATATCCTGCCAGGAAAGGAAGCCCAAGGCTTAACAGACCAGAACCAGCAGAAAAGTTTCAACAGAGCATATACTGTAGACAAGAACACATCCGCCAAATTCCAAGAGACAGATTCGTTCCCCCAGGGGACAATGAGGCACTTCAATGGCAGTTCAGAGAAGTTATTTGGCCTTTTCTCATGGGTCATTTGTCTCCAGAGTCATATCTGAGTAGATAAGAGGTGAGCAGCTCATTATCTTGTTAGATAGTAAATTTTATATCCCCATTTGTTCTTCCTGGCCATTTATGGAGAAGCTCCAAGAATCATTAGGAGAGTGGTTGTAATTGTTTATATAAAATATCACAAGTCCACTGGGTCTGGCTGCCAGTGGTTAGACTCTTATTAGACACTGGAGGGTTTTGCCTTTTTTCTGCCCTTTATTTTTGGCTTTTTGCTATCTCTACTGGGGAAAAGGCACTCTGTGTGGCCTCTGCCTCCTGTCAACATGATGCCCAATGTAACCTTTCTCTCAAGTGTATACCTACTCCACCCACATCTTTCCATACTGTTGGGAAAAAAAACTATTTTACCCTCAAAAGCCAACTCTGATTAGCATTGGATGTTTAGGTCATAGGGTTAAAGATTCTGAGGATGTATCTAAGCTCACTGGTAAAGGTCTGTGATCAATTAGCTATGTCTTTCTTAGATATTAGGGGAATGCATGAAAGACAGTGTGTGGAAAGAGTATGGAATATTGCCATAAGAGAAGATCCTATAATAACCCAGGACAGCTTGATTCCAATGGGCATGTTTACTTTTTGTAATTTTTTGTCATTCTTTTTGACAGATGAAATAATTTATACTTTCTTTTAAAAAGTCACAAGCCAATTGATTTCATGAAAAAAGCTCCAGATAGCTACAAAACTCCTACACTGCAGGAAAAAATTCAAAACAGGATGTCAATATACCTGGCTTTATAACTGGCCAGCTATGTGATCTGGGGAAGAGCCTTCTCTCAGGTCTCAGCTTCTTTCTACCAGCGCCTGGCTCAAAGGTCATCTGGTTATTGACAAATCAGTTATCCTGTGTAGTTTAATTAGGTTGGAAAATATTTATCAAATATGTTTCACATGTGCTGCAACTATGGGTATAAAATTCTACTATGAGCTGATGTGGTCAGTGCTTACAATCTCAGGGTACAGATGGCTAAAACAGAGAGACTGTGAATTTAGGGCCAGCCTGGGCTACATAAAAGAAAAAAAAAGTCTACCACAGTCTAAACTCCATAAGATGTAACCTAGAATACTTTGTGAAAATGCAATGAGAATTTGAAGAATGGATGGATTCATATGACCAAAATAAGCCAACGGGAGCGTTTTTACACAAGACAAAAGGAGGTAGATAGAACCTAGGCATGGGGTGGAGAAAACACTGAGAAGCAGGGGAAAGCTATTCTGTCACGGCAGAACCTGTGTTAGAAGGAAAATATTGGAGGCTGGATAATGAAGCTTGCCCTGTCATAGAATATCCAGAAAGCCAAGTGAAGGAGCTGGGGCATTGCGGAGCTCTGTAGATTACTGAGTAAGAAAGTGAAATTTAAAATATAGTTTTAGTTAGATACAGAATGGATTAGAAGAAGACAGGTCAAACTCAGGAAGATGGGCAGTGTTAGCACACAGTTCTGTGGGTGAAGACTGGCTGGGAAGAGAAGGAAACGTCACTGTAAAAGAAAATGAGCCAGGAATTATCTAAGTTATAGTTGGTCTTTTGACTCTAATCTCATTTACAAGATTCTCATAAGATTTCATGAGTTTAAATGAGATATCAGCTCATTTATATGAATTAATATCTTCCCATGGGGCGAGACAAGATTACCAAAAGAAATCAAATTTTAGGTGAGTCCATTGGCCAGCTAATGAGCTGTGTGAGGGGGAAAGACGGAAGTTCAGATCATCATCTATTAATCCAAGTCTTATTTATCTCATGGTTACAAAGAGTCATACCCCACATTCATAAAAAACAGACCATTGGTAATGTGGTAAGAAGCTGGCATCCCAAGTAATGAAGTGCCCTCATGAACCAAATCCTCCTCATCCAATCTGCCTTTCAAGCCACTGCCCAGTCCAGCAGTATTAGGAAGATTTAGGATGATGTATTCTTGAGAAAAGGGAAGAATTAGTTAAAGAATGTTGGATTTCAGGATATATTTAGAAAGTCCATCTCATTTAGAAGCAGAGCGGACCTGACAGAGTGAAAATAAACATCCATAAGGTGCAAGAATTCTGGAAACAAACCTTAAACATGAAACACAAGACAGAGCCTGTGTCTACTCTTACCTCTGACACTCCATTCCTTCAAGATGAAATTCCCAGGCTGCAAAATGAGAGGACCCGACTAAAGAATTTCAAAATAATTCTAAACTTTCTTTTCTAATTCTAGCATTCAAGGTCTCACTAGTGTATAGAATAACCTTTGAAAACATTAACTTTAGTTTATATACCTTCAAAAGAATAAAAAAAGCTACCACCCCTGAGTATTTACCTAATGACTCCAAGTCACCATATCATAGTGATGATCACACATCATGGTTTGCTGCAACACTTTTCACAATAGGTATATCTATCAAGAGAGGACTGGATAAAGAAAATGTGATATAGATATATATAATCATGATGAAGAATAAAGTTATGTTGTTTATAGGAAAATAGATGCAACTGCATATAATCATATTAAGAAAACTATATCCATTTCAGAGACAAATATTGCACATTCCTGTCATTTGTTCCTAGAATTTATTAATTCACAAGAATCATATATGTCTAGATGACATGAAAATAGGAAAGAAATCATCAGGAAAAACAAAGGGGGTTAGTGGAAGGTGGCGATGAGAAAGAACAGGGTGGGCAGCAGTGTATGGGGGAGAGAGTAAGTTCAAAATATGTTATATGCATAAAAATGACCTTGCATAACCTGGTATAATATATATTTTTAAACATAAAATGGAGGTGGAATGATGGGTCAACATTAAGAGCTCTTCCTGCTCTCCCAGAGAACCTGGGCTTGGTTCCCTGCACTATGACAGGTGATTCTCAACTGCCCATAACTCCAGCTCCAGAGGATCTAACACCCTCCTCTGACCTCCATGACACACACAGGTAGCAGATACTCAGTATACAGATCAACTATTTTAAAAATGAAAAAAAAATGCCATCTCATTTAGCACTCAGAGGTCTCCCCCGCACTTACAGAGGGAGTGGTCTCTAGCAACAAAAAGTCATAGTGCAAAGCTCAACATAGGAAAACATCTATCCAAATCAAAGGGTAACCAGTAATAGATAAACCCAAGTTGTCTATAGTATGATGCTCCAGAAACAGCTTGTACCTAAGGATTGCCTGTAGTGTGTTGGCTGTGTCATAAGAGCCTGAGAGCCAGGGAACTGGGGGAGCAAGTAGCTCCTGATGGTGGATGCTCAGATGCTCACCTGATGGACATTTTGAGCATTAATAAGCAGCATCAACCCACCTCCAGGAGAAAGTAAAACTTGTTCAAAGCTGAGGAAGGCAGCCTGTGGAGGGATATGCAGACATGGCTACCACGAACTGATTTTATAGGCCATGGTGGACTGATTTTTAAAAAGACACACTAGATAAATTTTCCTCTTTGAAAAAATATTAAATTTGGTTTGAGATTTGGGGAGGGAGACTTTTAAGAAATTTCAATAAGCTGAAAGTCTTATTTCATAGGCAAGCTCTTCTGTGAAATCTTTGTTTCTGCTGACCATTTTAATGGTTGATATTTCTCTGCATTAGGTGTCTTTAGAGGTATGAGAACTCTGAGATCACCACTGCTTCAGAAACAGAGCCTCTGAGCAAATAGTAAGAGCTAGAAACTACTTTTTCTTCTAAGCCACCAGGAAGAAAGTATCACTAAAGTTATGCCTTTTAAAACACAATGAGCTGGTAGCCATCCTTGAGGATATGGACCATGCCCTGAAATAGTCTTAAATAGCCCGTGAATGAATCTGCATGCATTGGAATGTTTAATAAAACTGGTTAGGGGTAGGAAAAGCAGTAGTTTCTAACACATGCTGCACACCCAGAAGTTACTTACCTGCTGTCAGTGACACATGGGTTACCAAGGACAGAGATTCCCAGTCACATGCCACAGAACATTTGCAGCTGCACATCTATACAAACAGGGCCATGGTGATCAGAGCTCCTAGGCCCAGTCTCCGTTTACTACACTATGACACCTAAGTAATGAGGAATACAACTAATGTCAACATCTAGTCTCTACACACAGATGCATGTGCACTCCCATTCACACACACACGCACATGCACACACATACATACACACACAAATGCACATTCATATACGCACACACACATACATGAATACATACACATATCAGCACATACAAAAATTTTCCATGCCCTGGTATAGCCATTTGTTCTTTGCTATGTCATTCAGAAATTAAAATGCATAGGACAATCATCCCTCATTCATTTATTTAACAACATTCTGAACACCTGTCATCAATCTCCCAGATGTGTGATAGATAGTGGCAATGCTGGAGAAAATCAAGTATCTCACCAGTCAAGGATTCTGCTTAAGGCACAGCTAGGTAAGAGTCTGTGCAGGTAGGTGGGAAATTGTAGCTATTCCCAAGGAGAAGGGACCATCATGGCTGGAGCAGAGAAGTTCAGTACCATCAGTGGCAGGTGTGCTCCCTGAGGATGTGTGAACAGCTACAATTTCTCCCGAGTGTTACATAAGCATTATGTGATTTTGTTATAGCATAGGAAAGAAGTGGTGGATTAGACTCCGAGACAGCCGTCATCATTTACAGATCGGGTTGAGAAGGTTGGCCCTATAGGGCTGTATATTTCTTTCTAGAAGAATTACACCCTGCAGTTAAGGAAAGTGTCAATGAGGTTGGCAATGATTTGCAAAATGCCAAGCAGAAGGTAATTATTTCTGCATCCTGGCCAGTGTTTCTATCCCTTCTTTTCTACCACACAGACAGTACAGCACATTTCTACAACAGTGGGTACATGTGTCCTCAGTCCTCTCAAAGGTCCCTTTATCAGACTGTTCTGAAAATGCTTCCTAGGGGCCGGGAGTAATTTGCTCTCACTTTTGCTCTGAGTGTTTTCAAGCCTTTAGAAGTTTCAGTTTTGTTCTTTGGCTTCACTGTAGTATCCCTTTCCACCTCTGACTCTCAACTCTTGGCTGGCACCGCTAAGGGCTGTGGGCCACAGGGTGGTCCTCCAGTATCACCAATGGGAGAAGTCCTTCTTACTTTTGCTTTGTTGTGATCAAGCCATCAACTCTATTAAATACAGTAATGGGTGGCCCTGACCCACTCTCCTGGCTCAGCACCATTGTGCAATCTGAGTTACTTAAACGCAGGAACCCAGGTCATCATAGGCTCTGCCTGGTGGATGAGCCGTCTCACTAGGCATCCCTCGGTTACCCACCCCCAAAACCTCTATCAACATCTACCTCCATTCTTCTGGCTATCTGTTTAGCCACAAAAAAAAAAAAAAAAAAAAAAAAATTGAGTAAAATTGAGTGTCTTAACAAAACTTTCTTTTTTATATTTCTAGTCCCAGGTAAATGTTGCCTTGGTTTATTAGACAGATATGATCTCTCTGTATATATGAAAACAGCACAGGTTAGTGTGTGGCACTTGTGAGCTCTGATATCCAGGATCAAGTCTAAGCTAAGGAGAAAGTCCTTTTCTTACACCAAGCAAGCTTGTGCTGTATATTACCAAAAGTTTCCAGTCAACAGACCTGGGGAGGGCCCAGGAATCAACAGATCTGGGGTGAGCCTAGGAGCCTGTGCTCTTGAGCAGCCCAGGTAATTCAAACCCATCTGTTCCCGAGACACACCCTGAGAGTCTTATTCCTAATTCAAGAATATTCTCCCCATAATGTGGCAACTGAATACAGTGCAGCACTGTAAGGGTCTCTTATAGCCAGGAATGTGTTCCAGATATTAGGCCCCTAATGTATGGGGTCTTGCAAATGTTTAATATGCAGTAGTAAGAGATCCTATTGAAATGCAGATTCTTGTTTTATTCTTTATTCAGTCTGAGATAAAATCTGAAATTACAAATGCCTAACAGGCTCTCAGATGATGCAAGGGCTGCTCCAAAGACTAGATTGAATCCCCATCAATGGTTCTCAGCCCCAGATGCACATTGCAGACATCTTTTACCTTTTTAACTGGTCTGGGATGGGGAAGGCTCAGACATGTTTTAAGCAGCCAGGTAGCTTAATATGCAGCCCGTTCTGGAACTCTTTCAGAGAGGTCCAAGTCATTGGCTGAATCGTAGTGACTGGTCAGTCAGCCCAGGGTCCACCTTACTCCCTCTAGTGTAGTTAAATGACTCTAAGCCTGGTTCATTCATCTCTTGACCCAGAAATAGTTTATGTTTCTGTGGATAAGAAAGTAGACATTGTTAAGGGGAGGAACAGGGCTGCTGGGTGGTTTTGAACAATACAGCAAAACCATGCTCCAGCCTCATGCTACATCCCTTGCTCCTCTCTAGCTTCTGGGCATTTTCCTCTTGACTCCACAGCTTGGCTCTTAGAGACATGAACCAGGTGGCATACTGACTTGTCTCTTCTTGGCCCTGGCTAGGTGGCAGTGGAGAGCAGTCACACGGAGCAGGCCAGTGGAAGGCAGAGCAGGGCTCTGAGACTGTGCTCCCGAGACGGAGAAGCGTGTTCCACATCGAGTGGTCCTCCATCCGGAGAAGGAGCAAAGGTGTGTCCATTCACTCTCAGGCCCCAGCTTCCTATCTCAAAGCAGACAGCAATGGCAAGTACTACACAGTGGCAGATCCCACTACACAGTGGTCCTTTTAATACATGACCACAAACCAAAGCCACAGGTTTCCTGTTTCTGAACACGTGTAGTCTGATGGAGAAAAAAATCCAGAATGAGTGATGGGCCTGACAAAGGTCTCAATTTGGCTCTGAAATTACCTGGAACCCATTCTCAAAGATACATATGTAACCTATCTGGAGTACAGCCTGAGCCAGCAACCAGATCTTTCAGAGCTGTTCAAGAGATTCAAATTTGCCACCAATTCATGCAACACTGGTCATGGTGCTACTGCCTCTAACCTCAGCTCTCAGGAGGCTGGGTGATAGGCAGGTGGGCTGTATTTGGAAATTTTCTCAAAACAGACTCCAAAAGCCACTGGGAAAAAGGCTGATGTAAAGCTCCTACCATGTCAGCACACTGGTAAGAGGGCCGAAGTTGAGGAAAATAATGGAGAGGGTTCTCCACAGGCCAGAGGAGCAGAGGAGGATACTAGAAACTTGAACCTATAAACCGAGGTCAGGTTCTAGCAAATAGCGAGGATCCTGGAGAGATCGATAGTCTCAGTTAGCCGAGGGATAGAGAAGCCTTTAGACAGACAGAAAAGAAGGCACGCCAACTCCACCACAGGCCCCAGAGAGGAAGCCGCAGTTACATATGACCAGTTGCTTATACAGGGCCACTGCAATGGATAGAACCGCCCCCTGGGTTGGTGCCCTGTGGTGTCACATGCATCCCAGAAGCTGCTTCAGTGCCTGGCTGTCTTTCTGTACTTGCTCCAATTTCATTCATTTATGCCTAAAGTCAGCCAAGTTAGAGCAAGGGTTATGGGAAAACCTGCAAGTAGAGAGACTCATGCAGGTCTCTGAGAGGGGTCCTGGTCGTGGGCACAGGGCTGTGCTCTCAGGTGCAAAGAGGCATGGGATGGGGAAGTCGGTGGGAATCACTGAAGCAGGCTGCTCCAGACAGAAGAAGCAGACGGTCATGGGATGGCTCAGAAGGAGGCCATACACGCAAGCCTCAAGTACAGATGTATTTTATCTGTTTCCTACTCCTTTTTTCAAAGCTTCTCCCTATGTGGTTCCAAACCACACTGGTGTTTGTAGCCCCTGCTTCTTCACAAGTGGAAACATGGTGTCTTTAGTACATCTCTTCTAGTGTCCTTAACGGGAACAGCAGACTGCTAACAGGAAGGCAGAGCCCAGCCTGCCGTTCTCATACTTAGCCACTGGAGGGCACCAGAGTAGTGCCAAGTCCAAAGCTTCAAAGGGCCTGATCTTTCCCAAAGAGACTTAACTGAAAAGGCTCCTCCTTTAATTAATTAATTAATTAATTAATTAATAATAAGGACCTAATAATGAAAGATGTTTAGACTCACATTATAAGAGCTCAGTGACATCATTTGTCCTGATGCAACTATTAAACTACTAAAATTCAAAGACAAAATATTAAAGAATGTTCCTTATATTCTGGCTTTAATAAGTGTTTTTTGCCCAAGTGTGGTGTGAGGTTGTTTACTAGAGAAACAGAAACTTATCCGTGGCTAGAACACACAGTAAATGTGTGATGATCATTAGGTTAAAAATTTATAACATCAGAGCCAAGCATGGCAGCACTCACCTTTGATTCCAGCAAACTCGGGAGGCAGAAGTAGGTGGCCAGTTCCAGGCTACATAGTGAGACCTCATCTCAAAAATAAAACAAATACCATAATCAAAAGAATAACGTTAAAAGCGTCTGCCTGAGGAAAATAACCCAGATCCTTCATGGCTCAGGCTACCCATAACTTTCTGAGGAACAGGCAGAGGACCTCAACATCTCAGATCCTTTCTTTTAAAATACATTTTTATCAGGACTTAGGTTGCTCAGTAATTAAGATCCTCTTGCAGAGGACCCTGGTTTGATTCCCAACACATTCGGTGGCTCACAGATATCTGTAACTATGATCCCCAGGGATCTAATGCCCTCTTTAGGCCTTTGTGGGCACCAAGCACATATGTGATGAACACATATATTTGCAAACAAAATGCTCACATTAAATAAATAAATATTTAAAATATATTTTATTCTTTGAGAGTTTCATATCCTATTTAGATCATATTTTCCTCCTCCTCCTTCCCCTAACTCCTCATTTTCCACACTATAATCCTCAACTTTGTGTTCTCTTTATTTTCTTTTTCTTTATAGAACCTGTCAAGTCCCGTTTGTGTTGCCTATGTATTCCTGGGTATGAGACCAGCCACTGGAGTGTGGTTGACTTACCAGGGTCCTACAGAAAACTGACTCTCTTTCTCCCAGAACCCCTCAACTGTCCAGAGCTCCTCAGTTAGGGGTAGGGGTCCACACCTGTGTGCTAGAATGTTAACGAGCTTGTTCTTGTGCAAGCAACCACAGCTGCTGCCTGTTTATGAGCGTAATGGTTCTGCCACGTTCAGAAAGCCCTATTTCACCCTGATTCTCCCCACCTCTGGCTTTTACAGTTTTCCCGCCCTTTATTCCTAAGGGTCCCCAAGTCTTGGGGGAACACCGTGAGATGCGCATGTTCCACTTGGGATGGAGTACCTCACTGGTACTTATTCTGTGCATTCACCCCTGACCACTCCACTCCACGGCCCTTTTTTGTACACCTACAATAATGTGTAATAACAGAGATCACGGAGGAGATGCTGTCCCTGTGGGCTGCTAATATAGAGGTCAATATGAATGGATCATCTTGATTGAGGGTCACTAAGGTCTCTGAACCTCCTATATTCTTTCATGTCCTGTTGACATGACGATGTGCATTTTTTCCCAAAAAGAGACCCCCCACAAATGACCAGTAAAGGAAGACACCAAATGGCTTAACCCAAGTGTTTGGAGAAATTACTGTCAAAGTGCCAGCATTCAGGTGTCTGAACTGATGACTCTCTCTTTCCTTCCATCTCCAGTGTTTGGAAAAGGTGAACACCAGGAAAGACAAACCAAAGAGCCTCTTCCCTACCTATATCGGAAGCCCACAGTGGAGCTGTTTGTGAGTGTGATGAGCCCAGACCAGAGAGGGCACCCTGTAGCCCACAGCAGGGTGGGGGGTTGTGGTCCATCAAGGGCACCCTGATTTAGGCAAACATCTCTTGAGTGGTGTTTTCAGAAATGTAGTCACATAGATAAAAGTGTCTATTTTTCACAGTTAGCTTTGAGAGCTGTCATATCTTTTTGTTTGCACTATGTATTGTCAGTTTGCATTTAAAAAAAATGATCATGCCAGGTTTTTTTTAAAGAGTCTTTGTGTGTTTAATCTCATACCTTTGTATTTAAAATTGAAAAACTAGATTGCTAGGTAGGGAAATAATTTCTTTTAGAAAGAATGTAAAGCAGTGGTCTTTAAGAAAATCAAGATGTGTGTAGCTAAATCTCCATTCTTCCATTTGACTTTGACCCCTGTGACAGGACTTGGGCTTATCTAAGAACAGACCATCTCATTCTACCTCACTGAGGTTGAATATATACAGCCTAACGAGAGAGGGAGGTGGGCTGAACAGCAGTCTAACAAAGTCTCAAATGAAAACCTTAGTCCAAGAGACTTCAAATATCACCTGATATGAAAATCACAAAACACTGGAAGATCCTAACCTATTTCTGGTCCTTGGGCAGGAACTGGACACAATGGAGGAGAGGGCTGAGATAAAGGTGGAGGCCAATACGGCCAGGACTTCCTGGATTCAGAGCTCCATGGCTGCTGGCGGGAAGAGAATAAGCAAAGCCTTGAGTTATATCACAGGAGAGATGAAGGAATGTGGAGAGGGACTTAAAGGTACGGTCTGTGACGTCAGCCATGCACCCAACGCACCTACCTGCCCTCCTCACCCCCTGGAAACACATTATGAGGCTTCTCTGTGGTTCAGTGGAGATCCTTTTAGGGGGCCTTGCAGAGAAGTAGAGGGTCTCTTGGGACATAAACATCCATATTTGTAACTGTACTATAAGGATAGATAGTTATGTGAGACCTTGTTTCTTGATGGCAAGGTTCTGCTGTCCCAAATATATCACCTAAATATCACAGACAAGTGCTGGGATTCTGAATCTGGCATTCTAGACAGATATGTGCTGAGTAGCTTAGGGGAACTGTGTCTACTAGGGCAGGGGATTCTTTCTAGAAATCTCCACATTGCTTGGCTCATGGGTTTCAAACCCTCTCAGCAGCAAGAGAATTTTCTGGAAATCTTATGCCACTCCCCTGGGAAGCAGAATTAAGCTCAAAGTAGGTACAGGATCCCCACCAGGGGATAAACAGCCTGGAGACTGGGCTAGCCTAGAGACTGTATCGGGCTAGCAATGGCTGGCAATGGTGCACTCTGAGTATTCAAGTGCACCCGTGTTTCTTTCCTTAGCCTCCTCTCTGACTGATGGACACACACACTCCCCTGAAGACCTCACTCCCTCTAGCCTAGGCCTGACCTGCTTGAGCACCCGCTGACTCTCCCCTATCATTTCAGAAAAGTCTCCAGTGTTCCAGTTTCTGGACTGGGTGCTCCGAGGCATGTCCCAGGTGATGTTTGTGAACAACCCTCTCAGTGGCCTGCTCATCGTCCTTGGCCTCTTCGTGCAGAATCCCTGGTGGGCCATCTCGGGTTGCTTGGGCACTATTGTGTCCACCTTGACTGCCCTGATCCTGAGCCAGGATAAGTAAGTCTCCAGTATTCTAGCATAAAGACCATTGCCTCCTTCCTACACCCTAGCCCAAACTCCTCATAACAATGACACCAGTGACTAAACACCATGCTTAGTTGACAGCGAAGGGTAGATAGGTTGCCTTTGTCCCCTAGTCCCCAAAGGGTAGCTTGTTTGAGGATGGATTGTCAGGCCCCAAGTTAGAAAGCTATGACTCTGAAAACAGTTAAAGTCACAGGGAGGCCCCCACTCTACCATCTCATTCTTGTGCCCCCAGGTCAGCCATTGCAGCTGGACTCCAAGGCTACAATGGGGTGCTGGTGGGGCTCCTGATGGCCGTGTTCTCAGACAAGGGCAACTATTACTGGTGGCTGCTGCTCCCTGTCATCATTATGTCCATGACTTGGTAAGTTTGCTCCTAAAATCCCTGTGTGTATGTGGGGGGCGGGGAGTGTGTGTTTACCTTTATATCTACGGTGGAAGCCAGGGTTGACTTCAGGTATCCTCTATTAGTCTCCACTTCATTTAGTAGAAAAGGTCCCTCCCTGAGCCTGGCCACTGTTTGGGTGAAGATAGGTGGCCAGGAAGATCCTGAGTTGTGCCTGTCTCAGTCCCCAGCACTGCTGTTGCACTGGTGTATGGACACTGCTACAATGCCTAGCTTTTTACATGGGTGATCACAGCAAGCACATTACCTGCCAAATCATCTCCTCATCCAAATTTTCATCCTTTTTAACCCAACCCTTTAACTGCTTTTTTTTTCTTCTTCTTCAGCTTTAAAGTATTTGTCATTTATCTTGAATGTCAGAAAGACCCACTAGGGGCAGTTCCTAATGAACGGAGAGCATCATGGCAGATCATCTGTGTGCAATACCTCATCAGCTGCCATCCTTTCTCTAAGATCTCAAAGGGCTTATGGTCCAGCCCAGGCTGAGTAGAAAGCAAGAGAGTGCTGGCCACATAAACTGAGAGCTGCACAGAGTCTGGAAATCTCATCCCTCCTGCTCACACAAGATTTCCTCTATCCCTTAGACGGCTGACCAGACTGAGACAATCCCTAGGGTAGACTGAAGGCCAGCCATGAGACAGAAACCTCCAAATACCAGGTTTCTTCCTCACTTCCAGAAAATGAAGGGTAGTCTGCCCATGAAGCCAGAATACTCGGCCACTCAAAATATATTAGTGACTAATTCCCTCCCTTTCTTCTCCAGACCCTCCCTTGCTCCTCCTGCCTAGCGGTGGAGTTCTATGACTCTTTGAGAAACCCCAAAGGTCTCCCAAAGTCATTCTTCTGAGATGGAGTGTGAATCCTCCCCAGTGTCTATGTCCTTCCTACCACTGCATGGTCTAGTGCCAAGGCAAGTGGCATCTGACATGTCTCACATGTTTCTTCCACCAGCCCCATCCTTTCCAGTGCCCTGAGCACCATCTTCAGCAAGTGGGACCTCCCAGTCTTCACACTGCCCTTCAACATCGCCGTGACGCTGTACCTGGCAGCCACAGGCCACTACAACCTCTTCTTCCCCACAATGCTGCTGCAACCTGCAGCTGCCACACCCAACATCACCTGGTCAGATGTCCAAGTGCCTTTGGTAGGTGTCATGAAAGAGGAAAGGACAGTATTTGTACAAATTCAATGTCAAACTGAATATACTTATTTTGTCCATCAGAAATAAGACTAGTGATTATTTGCAGTTACATAGTACAAGGCGTTCTACACATCCTGCGAGATCCTGCCCTTGTTTCCACAGCTAGAAGTTTTCTTTCTGGTCCCCCCTAAAATAACACAGAGGAAGAAACAAAAGCCAAATTAAAAGACCCACCCAAAGTTCCACAGTGATGAGCCAAGTCCTGAGTAGAACTCTGCGCCCCTGATATGTGGTCTGGGCTCTTTGCTGCTTTTCTTTGTTTGGAAACCTTTTTGATATGTAAGCCCAATTTTAACATACTCATCCTGTGTATTTTCTTTCGTTCATCACACTGAATCATTAACATATACACACCTCGCCACTACCCACCTGCTTAAGAAGTCATTATTCCATTCTCTCCATGAGCCTTGCTCACATTTTGAAGCCGGGGTTTACTTCCATTAAGAAACAGAGGTAGCAGAGCTTTTCATCTTTTTAAAGTATTTTATGTATAATAGTGACCTCTGGAAGCCTGCCAAGGCAGTGAATTAGAAACAATATTAAAAGTATTAAGCGAGGAAACTCTCTCTCTCAGAGGGCACATCTAGGGAGGATGAAAGAGCCGTGTGTACATACTCTCATGCTGGTCCCCTTATCCTGGAAAATGTGGCTGTTCATTAGCCTTCTTAACTAACTAAGCACTTTTTTCCCCTAGGACCTCCCACTTTCCATTACACTAAAGGACTTCCTGTTCCAGTCTATAGCTCAACCTGGAACTTCATTATTGGCAATAATTTGTCACCACAAAGCCATTGGGCTTGTTAAAGAAAGTTTAAATAATGATGCCCATTACCCCTCAGCATTCCATAGTGTTGTTGAAAGAGCCCTCCAAGCACACTGAGAGGTGTCATTACTCAGAAGAGACATTATTCTGTCAGTCTTATCCTCGGTCACTGTCATGGGGCTGAGGGGTGCAGCATTCATAGGCCAGAAGTGAGTTAAAGAGGCTGAGTTGGTGATTCACTCTCAGGTATTTTCCTGCTCATAGAGTTTACCCAGCCCTTATCTTTTGTGTATTATAAAAAGATAATGTTAGAAATCATAAGATAATGCTTATTATATACTCAATTAAAAATGTTTCATGTTTTTCTAGAAATAAAATATTTTTAATAATTCTATATAAATAGTTTAGACTACCCTCCAAAGATTAGGGAAAAAAAACAATGGGCAGTCATTCTTGAACAAAAACTTTCTAGACTACGTATGGCAAGGATTCATGTGTTGGGTCTTCCAATCAAAACTTTTACTTTGTGCTTCAAGAAAATGAGCAATGGGGATCAGAAAGACGGTCTAGACATCCCAGCAACGGTGGTCTATACAGAGTGGCCACCGAAGAGACTCTCAGAGGGCACAACCAGGGGAGGATGAGACAGCTGTGTGTCATTGCCTGGGTACATGCTCTCCTGCTGGTCCCCCTATCCTAGCAGGCCAAGGCTGAGCTCTATTCTGTTCTTTATCCTGGGGGGATGGGAGATTGGGCTAACCCTCTTGGGCTAGCCCACCTCACCTGGCTTCCTATCTATCTATGTAGCAGCTCTTTCACTCACTGTCGGCCTACCCACAGTGCCTTCCATAGATCCCAGACTGCTACTGCTCAGACAGACAGGACTATCACCACAGCCAGACATGCATGTCCTGGAATTACAAAGGGCCATTTTCCTCCCATTAGCCTTTGGTCATCTTGTTTTTAAACATATGATTATTTTTATCAGGAATTATATTTCTATCAAGAAATAAATGCCCCTTTGAAGATTCCTCAGTTTCTCTTTACAAGAGAATAAATCCCCCACGCTGATGTTTCTGAATGCAGCAAACTCAGCATCCTAACTACATAATGCTCCAAGAACTCAAAATTGAGCATCTGGTCCCTTCACAGTCCCTTCATTATTAGCCTACTTGAGCAGTAATGTCTTCCGTGAATCCTGTTGTAAAATGTTAGTGTACACTCAAGAGGCTAAGGCAGGAGGATCCAAAATCCAAGGTCAGCTTGAGAAGCATCGTAAGACCCTGCCCAAGAGAGCCTGAGTGTGTGGGGCTTTGGTGTGGAGGTGCGAGCTGACTGACTACTTCCATCACAGACACATGCCCTGTTGTTCTGCAGCTCCTGAGAGCCATCCCCGTTGGAATCGGCCAAGTGTATGGCTGTGACAACCCCTGGACTGGAGGCATCTTCCTCATAGCTCTGTTCATATCCTCACCTCTCATTTGCTTGCATGCAGCCATTGGGTCCACCATAGGGATGCTAGCAGGTTAGTCTCATGGCTTTTAATGTCATCCTCTTTGATGAACTATAGGGAGGTTGGTGCTAGTGGCCAGCTTCAAAGAAAAAATGTGACTCATCTTTAACATCATACCTGCTAACCCTGCTAACCCCTCACACCCGTTTTTGGCTTTTATGGTGCCAGTGCCCTTGTGCACCTGTCTGCAAAAGCCATATCTAAGAAAGACTTTGCGTCAGCCCTCAGTTTAAATTTAAAGTGTGAGAGGGCTTTTTCCAAGAATATTTAAAAATGATCACCAATAACAAACATGGAGGCTCAGTTTATCTTGGAGGTGTTGTATGTGTGTGGCAAAGTACATTCTCTGTACTGTTTGAATCAAAACCCAGAGTCCTTACTCCAAAGGCCCCCTCAGCTTAGCCACTAGTGTTCTTATGGTCCTGTCCATTTATTTTCCTTACATATATTTTCACTGAATAAAACTGAAATTCCTTTTTGTGAATACCTGCCTATGATTCTGACAGCCGATTCTGGCTTGAAGATTGGGGTGTGTTTTAGGAAGGCAGGTTAGTCCGTAAGATCCCACACTCAACACTGATGATTTTCTTCCCTCAGCACTCAGCATCGCCACACCATTTGACTCCATCTACTTTGGCCTGTGTGGCTTCAACAGCACTCTGGCCTGTATTGCCATTGGAGGCATGTTCTATGTCATTACCTGGCAGACCCACCTGCTCGCCATTGCCTGTGGTAGGTACCACTGACGGAATACCCTCCTAGCCACAAAGAAGACCTGTGTAGATCCCCACAAAGAAAACTATGTGACAGCTTTGTGGATGTCACTGTTATTTATATCTTCAATGATGTTCACTAGCCCCAAGATCTGGACTAGCAGTCCTAAAGAAACACAGAGAAGCTTATATTCATTTTATGCTCATAGGCCTATGATATGGCTCAGGTATATTGATAGCTAGCTCTTTTATCTTAACTCAGTCTATTTCCATTCATCTGTTTAGCCATGTGGCTGGGTACCTTGTCTCAGAGTAGCATTTCAACTTCTTTCCTCTGCGTCTGCTGGTGTCCCATCTGGCATTTCTCTGGTGTCTATCCTCTCTCTCTCTCTCTCTCTCTCTCTCTCTCTCTCTCTCTCTCTCTCTCTCTCTCTCTCTCTCTCTGGCATCTCTTTGGCATCTCTGCTCTGCTCTTCCTGTTCCCAGAGTTTTCCCAGTCTGGTAGCCCTGCCCACACTTCCTGTCTGCCTTCAGCCAATCAGCGTTTTTATTAAACCAGTAGGTGAGACAATTATTTACAATATAACAACATAATCCCACTACACACTGTATATATGATGCCTGGCCACGTGGAGGCAGGTGTTCTTAGATGATAGTTTTTCATTATTGCCCAGAGGCTGTCTCCTGGGATTGCAGCTCTCCTGGCTGGTGATGGAGCTAGAGAGCAGCTCCCTGCTGTTAACCTTCACATGTAGAACTTTGCAACACACACCATGCACAGTGACCAGAACTAAATATCAGGCATTGACCATACACCTTTTAGATGACAGTACACCTCTTACATATTTGTTCAGTATCACAGGAAGTTAGGATGGCTGTCATAAATCATCAGCTTTATATGTTCTCAACCTTGACCATCTTTCAGGTTCTATAAATGGAAACAAAATAAAACCCTTTTCACCAGAATATTTAAAACAGAATTTCTATTACAGTACCATCACGGATGCTGAAATGTTACCAAATAAGGTTTTAAAAAAAATAAGTTTACAATAAAACAATTTCAGAATATTTTTTCTGAGATAGAGATGCTTTCTGAGCCATATATAATCATATATTTGTTTTTAAGATAGTTTGAAGGTGTATTTCTTTTTTTATTTTATGGTCACCATTGCAGAGATGGGGGAATGTATTCTAAACTAGATGTGAAAGACACAGCTGAAGTGTTTCTTTCTATCTCCTTAAAAATTATTTTATGCTACCCCAAAAATATCAATATAGGGTTGACATACTGTGGCTACTTAAGAAATTGTAATTGTCATACAACCAAAGAAAAGTAGCTGTTGACATAGCACTTACCTAATATGCCAGAGTCAACAGTTTATCTCATTCTATCCCCAAAGTCTGTATTGCTATTCTGCTTTGTAAGGAATATACCAAAGAGCAGTGACGGGGCAGGGGGATAGAAGCGAGGCAGCTTGGATGATACCCAGGGACGTTTATCAGTATCTGATGACATTTTTACTTGTCACACCTACAGAAAGGAAGGAAGTTCTCCTAGCATCTTGTCTAGGGTAGTGTCAAATACCCCACAGTGCACAGGACATACCAGACCCATAGCAAATTGTCACAGGTGCCACAGGGGCCACACATGATACATGGTTTCTAATTTTCTCCCCCAATACCACCCTGCAGTGTGTGGATACTATTCCTATCCCCACTGCACAGATGGAGAAGTAAAGCTAAAATGAACAAAATGAATTGTCTCCTTCTTCAGGTGATAGACCCAGGGAAGAAAAGCCTTTTTCTATAATTACACAGCCAGTGATGGATTAACCTGCAAGGTGGAAGGCTCCTCCCACCACAGTCTATTCTACATATTCTCCAGGACAGATTACCTGCTCCTCACCATCCTGACAAGCTACATTCTCTGATACTTGTCTCTCCTTTATTGTTCATTCTCTTCCTCATTCTAGGACCACACGGAGCACACACAAGGCTTTGGAGAGGTCTTGATATAACAGATCAAGTTTGATTAAAAATAACAGTGGAACTAAACGAGTATATGAATTAATCCTTTGACTGACACCCCTAGGGATGGAGGAGCATTCCAGCAGGGCTGAGCTCAGGAAAGGCCACTCTCTGAGCCTCTGTTCTTCATAGACCAAACCTAGAGCAGTCCTGTGGATCTTACACATACGCATCCATTAATGAAAGCCCTCAAGAACCAGCTTGAGGACTTTATCTCAGGGTCCGAGGAAGGCTCTACTAACCAGTGAGTGGAAATCTACATATCTGTGGATATAGGAATGAATCCACTCACACCACGATTCCCTTGTTCATGTCTCTTTATTTCTCTAAGTTTCTTCTGCTTTCTCTGCTGATCTCTCCTTTCTCTACCCTTTATTCTTTCTCTCTTATGCTGTGTGGTTTTCAGTTTTATACACACACAAAACAAAGGCAATGCCACAAAGTTACAGAGCTTGGATATTCCTTTCACTGAAGGTCCCATATGTAACTATTTTAAAAGACTCCTTTCCTGACTCTGTGTCCTGCCAAGTGGAAGATAATTGTAGGGAGCTGGTTTTACTGTGTGTCTCAGAGAATGGAGCGGAGTAGACTGTGGGAACCAAGGTTATTGACTGCAAGACTGTCCCACAAACTATGTGGGGAGGAACTACCCAGTACATAGGAGACATTATGCCCAGTAAATAAGCAAAGCACTGCTATGACATGGGAATAGATCCCAAAATTGTAGTCAAAGACCTACAGCAGGAATCAGCCAAATCATTCAAAAGGCAATAACACCAGAAGATCTTACCTTCCTTGGTGTAAATCCTCCATCAGAGCCCTTGGCTCCGGCGGGTTGGCACTTTTGTAATGGCTGAATTTCTCACTGTGTGATGCTGTGGCCTGCAGCATCCTGTATTCTGGATTGTCTGTGGTACTTGGCTTGGATCCTCCCTTTTTGTCTTTCTAACCTCTTAACATCCTGAGAAACTGCAGTCCACAGTAGGTTAAGAGCTTACCCTAAGGATCAGCTGGTCAGGGCTCTGCCACTGTCAGATGAAAATTCCTCAGAAGTCACCTGGGACGTCTGTCACAAACAGTGTTCACTTTGTGGAACTATTATCAAGTCAGATGAATGATTGCAGTAAGAACAGTACTAACACCTAGAAAGAGCCTGGAATGTTTGGTTCTGATTATCTGTAGTCAAGGAAGGGTGTCAGGGACTCCAAGTCCCCTGAGAGGACTTGTTTGTTGTTATTGTTTGTAGTGATATATTGTATATTTAATAAAAATCAGCCTGGTACCAGAGAACAGAATCATTCACAGTCAAGTCTTGAAGGTCAGAGAGTAGTGACCTACACCTTTAATCCCACCACTCAGGATAACCAAGTGATGACTCAGGCCTTTAATCCCATCACTCAGGAGACAGAGATTTTTCTGGATTTCTGTAAGTTCCAGGCCTAACAGCCAAGCAGTGGTAGCTCACACCTTTAATCCTAACTCTAAGATTATGATACAGAGTTGAACCAGGAAGTGAAACAGTTGGGTGAGGAAGATATTTAAGGCAGGAGAAGGCAGAGATTTGTTCATTCTGTGAAAGTGACCACTCAGGCTGAGGACCCTTGAAGATAGCACTTACCCTATTCAGCCTGAGAAGTTGGCTGGGTGAGAATTGACTGTGGTCTGTTTCCTTTCTCTGATAGGCCAGCTTTTCCCCAATATCTGGCTCCAGTTTTCATTATATACTAACTAGAGTTCATGCCATAGTTGTGCTGTTGGTGGTGGTGGTGGTGGTAAATGTGTGTGTGATCAAGGCAATAATACTGCTTACCTCTAAGAGATGCTGAAGGATATGGTTGGTTTATTAGTAACACTAATAAAGGTTAGCTACCATTAATATTTTAGGACAATTGGGGCACCCTCTTGGAGAATGAGCCCCAAAGCAAAGCCCAATTATGTTGACCCATTTTATTACCCTCCATCTTCTACCAGTGCTTGGTTCTTCCCAGCATCCAACTTGTTCCTGGCCTTCTCTGCCCAGCCTAAAACACAAGGTGATAGGCAGTTTGGTCTCCCCCAAACTTACAGGATGCTGTTTCTCCCTAGAAACCCATGTTATGCTAATAGCTCCTGACAGAATATTCCAATGAGGAATTTTGAGTTTGCTTTATTGTAAAACTTTCATTTATGGTTTATGCTATTAAATGTTCCTTTACTGGAAAGTGTGGTGGTAGGACCCAAGAGAACTGTCACAGCTAAAATCTGGCCCTTTCTAACAAAGTTGATCTGCTATCTTCACTGCACTGGCATTTTCTCGGGATTTAACACTTTTAAAGCTGCAAGGCGATGAAAATGTAACTCAGTGTGGGTGAGAGATAGCATTTAAGACACAAAGTTATGAAGAGGGAATGTGTAGACCACACTAAGCTGCTGTTGAATCTTTACTGAGCTATTGCGGTTGCTTCTTTCTCTAGCGCTGTTCGCTGCCTACCTTGGTGCCGCCCTGGCTAACATGCTGTCTGTGGTAAGTCACGTGGGCTATAAGCCACATGCCTCCTCCACTTCCCAAGCACTCCATCAAACCCTCTGCCCTTTGGCTCACAACCTGATGCCCACCTTAATACTGACAGGAAGGAACTAGGTCTCAAAAGCTTATATGTCAACTTTGGATGGATCAAACCCATCACCAGTAGCCCATGGAGCACTTTAAAGAGTAGATCTTTCAAATATAGCTCCATTAGAGTCTGCCATCCTACAGAACTAATTTGGAATCTTTATCATTTAGCTTGTGTGTGTGTATGTCAATTATCTGCCCACCCCAATTGTGTACAGTGAACATCATTATCCCATAGCAACTAGCACCTTTGTGGAAAAGGACATAGGCAATGGCTTCAGGGAATGGAAAGAACTCTGATCTCTTCATCCAAAGAGAAGCCTAAACTCAAGAGTTTATGGGCACATATAGCCCCAGAACCTCTTCTTTGCCTTGGCTCCAGTTTAGGTTGGTATGCAAAATAGGAGTTGTTCCTTGGCTCCAACAGACCCAGAACACAGTGCTCAAGGCTTAGCTTACAAATCACTGCATTCTACTCCCATGAGATAAGAGTACAAGGGAAACGACACATGGACAAGTGTTGTTCAACTTGGGGTCGCAGTCTGTACCCCAAGAAGTCAAGTTCAGCCATCATTCTTAATAACTGAATTTAAAACAGCCAAAATAATAGTAAAGTAGCAGAAAAAGGAAATGTGTTCAATGTAGCCATAATAGGGAGAGGAGATAGAAAGGTCCAGTGTTGCTCCCTAAAGTCCATCTTTTGGGGGTCCTGAAGTGAGAGGATAATGTAAGTAGAGGACAAGGGGTGTACACATCTAAGCAGCCCCATGCAGCATGTGGTCCTGCCAACTATTGCCCCATCACTATATGGACTTTAGCCTCCTCCTGTAAGGTGGTCTAACAAAGTGTCTTTCCTGAAGACAAAGACACCACCCCCATCCCCAGGCCCAGCATCTTTTCCAGCATGAGATTCTTAGAGAAGCTTTCATTTCTTGAGGCCCATTCTTTCTATACCCCAGTAGATTGGGAGACATGAGTGTCTCTTTAGAATCTATTCAGTTCTGTCAGGCTGGTTATACAAGCAGAAAAAGTCATAGATCAACATCTGAGGATGGTGTAGATGTTCCATACAAAACCTGTCTGGATTCATCCTTCAGTTTCGGTGAAAGAGAGGGTGGTACTCATCATAGGAAGCTATTTTCTAAGCAGCCAAAATAGCCTTTCTGAAACAATGCTATCTCTCCTGGTGGACTAAGTCCTTCCTCTGCTTCCCTTGACATGCGGGGTACTACATCTCTTTCTTAAGGATTCTTCTACCTCCATATTTATTTCTCACCACATTGACATTCCTTTTATTCCTTGAGGTGCCTTACAACATTGTAATCCTTTCCCCCATTTTTCAGCCAAGATAGCCAGGGAATGGTTCACTACACTTGACACACAACATGTGCTCTCAGTCTGCTTTCAGCTTAGCCCAGGTGCTGCACTAGAACAGGGCGCTTTAAGTCTTATGACAGAAGGAGGAAATGGAAGAAAGAGACAAGGAGGGAGTGAAGCCCCGAAGGAGTGAGCACACACAGCAGGGGATGCTGTAACTGGATGTAGGGGCCTCAGAAACAGTGGAGACAAGAAGATGGATTTTGAGTTCTCAGAGCCTCGGCTTTTGCCATTGGTTCTGGTGCCAACCATTCACCTGATCCATCATTCAATAAATATGCCAAGTGCCTGTCTTGGACAGGCCACTAGAGAGATGAAGGAAACTTCGGTTCTCAGATCTAGCTGTGCACAGGGCTAAGTGGACAGCATTCAAAGGAAGAAAAAAAAAAGTATTAACTTACCCAGGAGAAATTGCCAACTCCATCAAGGAACACAATATGAAAACATTAAAATACATTTATAAAACCATTCAGTGCCTCCTCAGAAAGGCCCTAAGAGCCATTATTATTTGCCTTTCTAACTAGAATATGAGACTGTACGCTCTAGCTTTCAACAATGTTGTTATCTGCTTGATAATGGTGACCACGCACTGAGGATCATTTATTAGGGTCCTTGGTGTGCACTGAGGAGCAACTGTCTGAGTAGGCAGCAGTACACTGTTGAGGGAAAAGGTCTCTGAAAGATTAAGAAACCATAACGAGGTAATCATTGTCTGCAGTGGGGCTTCAATGGATGCTTCCCAAACACTTTATTGCATCTTATTGGAGCTTTGGGAAGACTTGTTGAGTGGAATCCATCACTCATGAATATGTACCCTGTACAGCCTCAATCTAGTATTAATTCTGCCACTTCTGAGTCTTATTAACAGTGTTTGAACTTTTCCATGACCAGCAGTGTTCCCCCTGTGGCACCACCTGAGCCTTCTATTGGTTACAGTAAAATGCTGAGGATGGAAGGGTAGTTTGATCTGCCTCATAGTTGAATTTGTAGGCTCTTTGTAAACTATTCCCTAGCTATCTTGGCTGAAAAATGGGGGAAAGGATTACAATGTTGTAAAGCACCTCAAGGAATAAAAGGAATGTCAATGTGGTGAGAAATAAATATGGAGGTAGAAAAATCCTTAAGAAAGAGATGAATAACCTTCACCTCCAGCCTCAAGGACAGACCTACCCTCCTTTGCCTCTCTCCCTGTATGCTCATTTTCTATGTCTCTCTACAAAAGGCTTCTACTTAATACAGTTTCTAAATGCCCATCTATCATCACTTGGCTCTCTGGCCCTTTCAGATCAAGAGCCCTATTGGTACATTTCTGTGCCTTTCAATCCACATTCTCCAAAGAGTAATTCTATTGGTCATGTGCCTACTTTGAATTGGGTGCTTACTACTTTGAATTGGGTGCTTATCTCTAGGTCAGTCAACTACAACTAGGTCTTTAGCTACAAAATTGATGCCAAAGGCATACCTTCAAAGGACTATGATTGAAGAAGACATAGAATACCCACAGTTCCTGGAGCTGGAAGTATAGGCTGGTCAGGTTCCCAAAACAAAACAAGTCTTGTACATAAAAACACATTAACACCTGTTAGAGTTCCAGTGGCTGTATTTTGGAAGGTATGTGCTTAACTTGTCACAGACTAAAATAATGGCCTGGTTTTATTTGTATTGGCTGTCCTTTAGTATTGCCCTCACCAGTCAGCTCTTTCTCTGATGGATAGAGGATATTTAAACAAACATTTGCATCTGATGTAACATAAATTTCCCTTATCTCCTCTCCCTCCAGTTTGGATTACCACCCTGCACCTGGCCCTTCTGCCTCTCAGCACTCACCTTTCTTCTCTTGACAACCAACAACCCTGCCATCTACAAGCTCCCACTCAGCAAAGTTACCTACCCAGAGGCCAATCGCATCTACTTCCTGTCCCAGGAGAAAAACCGAAGGGCATCCACAATAACGAAGTACCAGGCCTACGACGTCTCCTAAGCCGCCCTTTCTAAAGCGTGTAAATGCAGCCTCCAGAACTTGATCTGCATCCCAGGCTAAAGTCCACTTATCCACCCTTCTGTCTCATATGCATGTGGTCACCAGTCAGGAGGCCCCCCAGTCCCCTACCCCTGCTAAGATTCACAGTACTCATGAAAGCCATGTTAGTGTAGGCTAAACACCCCCTGATGGGTCTTTGGAAACTCTTTTTAGGGGGAACTTGCTAGTCACCCCTTTTGGTTATTTCATGGAGCAAAGCATGATGCCAGGGAATGTTGATTAGCCTGCATGACAAGAGGGCCTGGACCCTATCCTGCTCTGCAACTAATGAGGTCTGGCTGCTTTCTCCCATCTCAGCCTGATTTCTTATTGCTAGCAAGGAGGGACACCAAAAGCCTTCTGCCTGCAAAACGTTTATTCTTTTTCATCTCCTGTAAACTAATCAGCTCAGTGTGAGCAGCAAGGAATTGTTCTGAGCTGAGTTACTTATGGGAGGACTCACAGAGAAGAGGGCAAAATGTTAATGTCATGGAAGTTTCTTCTTGGGCATGGGGGATGCTCTCCAGATGTGAGGCTAGAAACCTGAATTCATTAAAAACACCAGTGTACCATCTTTGCACCATAGAACTATTTCCAGAAAATCATAAGGTAAAAACTGATTTTTCCAACATCCAAATCATAGTATAAACAAACATCTTTGCTTGTGTAATATTCAAAAATCATACTCTCATTAAATTTGAAATTTTTCAAGTTGATATCTGGGATTTCTTAAACTAGAACTTACCCACATGCTTAGACAGAGTGCACATGTGTGTCTGGAAAGAGGAAATGGGGGTAAGAATGATCAGAAGAGAAGTCACTTTTCTTGTGGAGCATTATGCAGAAATAGCCATGCACATCGTTTCCTGTGATGTTGGAACAGATTAACATCTCTATCACTTTTCAGCATTCGGTCCGTCTTTTAGCCTTGTGCATCAAGACTGGTAACTCAGCCCTTCTTGAGGGGCCAGTCACTTGTTACTCTGAGTGTATCTCCTGAGTGTGACTCCTGCTGGGCGCCTAAGTTACAGTCAGTTGGCCCAGAATTGCAGCCCTTCTCCAGAAGAGATGAATCTCTTCTAACAGCAGTGAGACCTAGATGCACACATTTCCAACTCAGTATGTTAAGGTGCTGAGATGACAAGGGGTCAGGGGCTGGGGTGATGGCTCAGTCATTGAAGTATCTGCTGCACAAACAGGAGAGCCAGAGCTGATTCCTGAGCACAAATTTAAAAGCTAGGCATGATGGCATGCACTGCAACCCTAGATCTGGAGAGACAGAGATGGGTAGATTTCCAGAGCTGGAGGTCCAGATGGTCTTGTCAAATCAATGAGCTCCAGATTCAGCATAAACAATAAATAAAGGCACCCAGCTTCAACCTCTGGCATCCACATGCACACCCCCCCCACACACACACACACACATGTAAATATGCATGCATATATTTGGAAAGGCATTTTGGTGAAAGTGAGAAAACACACTTATAAATGCAGGATCTAAAAAACTACATTTTACCAAAATCAATTTAAAAAAAAAAAAAGAGCTAGTTTTTACATTTATGTTTTCCTTGCACTGTATGCCAGCGAGCCCAGCCATCTTTTATCGCCAACCCAAGAGCACTGAGATGTATATTTCCTTTCAGACCTCATCCAACCCTTTATGACTTTTCCAGGAAAATAGAGCACTTCTCCAGGCAGAAAAGTCCTCCACACAGGGAAAGGAAATGACTCATACCCCAGAGTACCTCTGAGTTTGTGATCACACCTTGAGGCCAATAAGGTCCCAGGCTGTATTTTAATGACCATGGAGTTAAGGTTCTCTGAGGATTATGCATTCAGGAATTTTACCCAAAGGCTATTTATGCTCAAAGCTGACTCAGCTGCCCCTCAACCACCATGTGATGCTGTCTAGCCATTAAAGAAAGGGTCCTTGTGTGTTTCCACCCAAGTTTTATAACCTGATTTTAATAAGAGTAGGAGCCCTCCATGCATATGTCATTCTGATCACTGACCACTAATAAAAATGCTTCAGCTGTTCTGAAGATTTCACTAGCCTCACCTATAAAAGCAAGCTGAGTTGGCCCAGAATTACAAGCCAGGTGGAACAGATGGGGTGAAAGAACTCTGTGAAAATATACAATGGCTACGGAATCCCAAAGAGGATTGTCAAATCTAGCGCTTCAATTAAGCATAAGCAGGAGAAAGTTGGAGCAGCTTCACCGACTCCAGAGAAATAAACCAGCACATCCTTCTCCAAGCCATTGAAAAGCATCATCCCTGCACTTGAAAGTAGCCCTGGTAAAAGTTTTATATGAAGAAAAATGGCAATCTCTGCAGATCTGAGCATACACACAAAGCGCTACTATTTGTAGGCCCATAAACAAACAAAACAGCATATTGTGATATGGGAGAGAAAACAGAGTGAGGTATAAGAATAATAAATATACATGCTTTCATTCATTCATGACAAAGTCCTTGAATGAGCACTGGGGTTGATTTGCTCAAGGCTAAGGCATATGATTAACTCAAGACTCAGGGAAAAAAAAGATGCTTGAGCAGACACTCTTCTTCTGTTGTTCTCTCTTTCATTCCTTAAACTAGCCTGTTGGTGTCATGTAGTAGTTCTGAGTTGCTATTGATAATTGCCTGACACATATCTCCACTGCCTGGCCAATTGGCAGCATTCATTTACCTCGCCCTAACAGAATTTGAACCCTGTTCTACACACAACCAACACTTACTTGCATACACAAGACTTTCCCAGCCTGCTGAATTCATTCCCATCCAGAAATTACTATCCGGATCTTCCTCCTAAATGTGTGCTATTCAGAAAACAACCTGCAGTATAGTCCATACCAACTAATTCCAAGCTTGTCACCAGTTTATAATCAATAACTGTGAGACCCTGTATAGCCTTCTACAACCATCACTTCTTTACAGATTCCCCACAGCGAGTGTGGCCCAGTGGTAGGGTATGTGCTTCCCTTACAGATCCCCCATACCTTGGACCCCTAAGTCATATGATAGTCTCAGGAGAAACAGGTAGGTGGTATATCAGGGCTAGTTGGTGTCCACTGTGTGTTGGAATGGTTTGGAACTGTGTATTTAACAGATATGCTTAGGCAGCCTTGATGGGGGATGTCTTTCTATATGCTGTGAATATCATTGGTTAATAAAGGAAACTATGTTTTGGCCTATGGCAAAACATCTTAGAAGCAACTGGGAAATCTAAGCATAGATACAGGGGAAGTAGAGCAGAGTCAAGAGAGACGTGATCCAGCTGTTCAAGGAGCAATATGTAAAAGAATTCAGGTAAGCCACGAGCCATGTGGCAAGACAGATTAATGGAAATAGATTAAGATGAGAGAGCTAGCTAGCTAGTAATAAGCCTGAGCCATAGGTAGGACAGGATGTAATTAATATATTGGAGTCATTTTGGGGGGCTAAGCAGCTACAGGTGGGTCTGGACCACAGGGCTAGGCTGGACCAAAAACTCCTACAACACAGTCTCCCCAGATTTAATATGGTAGTAGAGGTGTGGAATCAGCCTATCTATTAAGTTCTCAGGTCATGGGTGCTGTGGATCTGGAGCCACATTTTAAGAAACTCTCAAGTAGATTTACAAGTGAGATAGTGCCTCCAAAACACCCCTTCCTTTCCCTCCCTATTGCACACTGTGATGTATTGGCTTCACACTGTTGTTCATATGGAAATTATCTGTGGAGCTTCCTAAAAATATAGGCCCCTCAATCTCTGTTCAACCATTTAGGTTCATCATATCCAGATGAAGCCAAGAATCTGAACTTCTCCATAAACTCTATGAATAATATGAAGTATGTTAGATCAAGGTCCAGCCTTTGAGATTCCTGCATAGGTGTATCTGATAGATTAGCATCATCCAGTTATGATGCACAAGCCTTGTCTTGAGCCAGCAGTAAGCATCAACCCAGTTGTGGTTTTTTTAATATTTATTTTTATTTTATGTGAATTGGAGTTTTGCCTGCATGTATATCTGTGTAAGGGTGTCAGATCTTGGAATTACAGACAGTTGTTAGCTGTCGTGTGGATGCTGGGAATCGAACTCAGGTCCTCTGGAAGAACAGTCCTTTAACCGCTGAGCCATCTCTCCAGCCCCGCAGTTGTGTTTCTAATGCTCCCAGGGTGTGCTCCAGTGTGCACTCAGGCTGGAAAGCAACTGTGGGTTCTGTTTCCTGGGCCCTAATCTGCTTCTAAAAGAGTCACTCCTGGAGACTGTTCAGAACCTCAGTCCACATCCTCGAGAGGCATAGTGAGAAACAGGAACACTGAGTACCAACAGGTAGAAGAAATCGAAAAACTTCCAAGATGAAGTCTCTTTCTCAGTAATAGTTGAAGACTCTAACGGAAACCAAAGAAAAATGAAACTGCTAACCACAAACATCCGCCTCAAGATGCCAAACAGAGAAGCAAAGTTTTCATTGGCCCCAGAAGTCACTGAGTGTACCCACTAGCCCCAAAGGAAAGGTACAAGAGTGGACAGCTAGCCCTACCAGCCACACTGCAGGGACCCAGTGGGAGCAGAGGAGGACGTGTCACCACTGATATACAGCAGGCACAGCCGTGAGCAGGTAGGAATGGAGGGTTGTCCCAAGGATGTGGCTAGAAAATGAGAGGGCTGTAGAGGCAGAGACAACAGCTGCTATAGAAAAAGGAGATCACCCCATGGATACAGGGAGTCCCGAATGGCATCGTTTGAGAAAAGAAGGAAAATAGAAGTGTAAAGCAGAACACAAGAAAAAGAGCATTTGTCTCTGGACTTGCAGGACCAGAACAGAAAAGGGAGGTTGTGGGGAGGATGGAGGAGTGATGGGGGGGGGTCCAGTCCCCTGAGAGCTGCCTGGTTCACTGAGCGAAGATGAGGAGGGGTCTTAACTTTTTCCTCCAGGGGTTTGTCCTTTAAAGCATAGGCGCAGTGCTGCAGAGACGGTCTGCCAATCATTGACCGGCCTGAGCAGGTACAGAGAGGGATGTCAGGGAACAAAACAAAATAACGTGTTCAAGTCCCAGCCTGGCCCCATCAGGATCCCTAGGGTGTGCGCTGGTGTGAATGGTTTGCAAAGCTAGAGTGGGGCTCATATGCAGTCAAGGTTGCCACACACTCTCAGAAGGTGAGGATGCGCCTCCGTGTGATCAGCATGGGGGGGGGGAGTCCTCCATCAGAACAGCCCAGGCGGCATGAGATTTTTAAACTGCAAATATTTTTTTCATATACTATATTCTAATCATGTTTCCACTTCCTCATCTTCTCCCAGATCCTCCCCACCCCATTTTGTTTAACGTATAAACAAAAGACCAGTAAGTTTAAAAATATGCTCAAACAAGGCATTATGAGACAGAAAAAAAAAAAAACATTAAGCTTATTGTGTGTTGGCCGTCTACTGCTGCGCATAGGACCTACCCCTAAGTGTGTTTTGTATACCCAATGAAACTCCCTTGAAGACACTAGCCTTTCCTTTGTGAACAGTTGGAGATAGATTCTTAGCTAGGGATAAGAACTTGTTTCTACTTCTCTTCTTGGTGCTGGGACCCATTCTGGCTTGGACCAGTGTAGGCCCTGTGCAGGCAGCATAATTTTTGTCATGCAAAAGTTGTTTATATCCTCGGAGTCAGAGGTGGCCTGTGACTATTAAAATCTTAAGTTCTTGGTGCAGGCATTTAAACTGGGCTTCTGGGTCCTCTAAAAGACCAGGTGAAATGCTAGAATGTTGGCACATGCCTTTGATCCCAGCACTTGGGAGGCAGAAACAAGAAGTTCCATGTGAGTGAGTTCAGCACCAACCAGGGCTACATAGTGAGATCACCTTTAAAATTTTAATTAAAAAAAAATTAAAGATCATGGAATCCTACTCTGCTCATCTGTGGGTCATGTTATTTGCTCTTAATCCTCCTAAAAGATGTCGGTGGCCAGATATACTTCTGGCAACTCTGGCTTAGAGCAAAACAGAGCACAGGACAGGACAGAGCTGGGTCCTAGGCTGGCCCAGCAACCCTCCACCCTTCCTGCACTTGCCAGCTGCCCCTAGAGGTGTCCTCCTCCTTAGGCCTCAACCTTGCTCTTTGACCTCTGACCCAGGCTCCAGACAGGACCAGTACCAGCATGGGCAGGAGCAGGTTTCACAGGTTGTGATTCTCTGTGCTGCCCCAAGGTCAATAAGAGAGAAAGAGTATGATATAGAGAGGCAACGCCACCTTCACACACACACCTGTAACATGAGGTTTCTGGCCATGTCCAGCTGGTGGTCCAGACCCACCCATGGCCACTTCTCCCTGCCTCAGAAAAGATTCAGACACTTATATTAATTTCATCCTGTTTGCCCTATGTCTCAGGCATATTGCTAGCTAGCTCTTTCATCTTAATTCAATCCATTTCCATTCATCTGTCCTGCCACGTGACCCGGGGCTCACCTGTGTTCCTTTACGCGCTGATTCTTTGGCAGCTGGATCAATCTCTCTCTGACTCGACCCCCCTTTTCCCTACCTGTACTTCAATTTCCCTGCCTACAGCACCTGGGATATAGGAGTTCCTTTATTTAAAGAATGATATTCACAGCATACAGACATTCCCACATCACACACCTCCAAAAGCGCTTTGTGCTCCATGGATCCATGTTTCATGCATATGCGCTTGCTGGTCTGAATGCTGTTGGATCTTTGGGGCCTGTTAGTGACTTGTGGGGTTGCCTGCTTTGTCTGTAAGCAGGTGGGAGCTGGTAGAGCTGGTTGTAGAGGTCCTGTTTTTAATTGGGTTTTGAAAAATCATCTTTAGAGGTTAAATGTTAAGCAGTGTGTAGTACTGTTCTGCTTGTTCTGTTGTAAAAATTTTGGCTATGGGGTTCACTGTGACATTTTCATATGTGTGTCATATTTTTATATATTATTGCTATAAATTTCCTGTCTGGCTACTATTCTCTTCTATTATCTCCTGCTTTACAAATAGTCCTCTCTTTCCTTTTCAAATCTTTTTAGGGTTTATCTTTAACTTATGTGTATGCATGAATGTCTCTGTGAGGGTTATGCACTTATGCAGGTGGCCAGAAGAGGAGCCTTGGGTTCTATGGAACTAGACCTATAGGAGACTGTGAGCTGCCCCACATGGGTGCTGTGAGCTGCCCCACATGGGTGCTGTGAGCTGCACCACATGGGTGCTGTAAGCTGCCACACATGGGTGCTAGGCCAAACAAGTCCTCTAGAGGAACAGCAAACACTTGTAGCCTATCTCTCCAGGCCCAACAGTATTCCCTTCTGTTTCCACAGATAAACAATATTGTCCCTGCCTTCCTCAACCCATTACACCTCTTCTTAAACACAGGCATGTGCATACATACACACATACACACATACACACACACATACACACACACCACACATACACACACACACCACACACACACACCACACATACACACACACATACACACACCACACATACACACACCACACATACACACACCACATACACACACAAACACATACATTCTAAATGTAAGAGAACATGTGCTTTCCTGAGTGTGGCTTATTTTACTCATTTAACGTAATCACCTCCAGTTATATCAATTTCCCTGTAACTGTCATAATTTCAAAGTGTTATTTTGATTTGGTTTTTGAAAATGCGGTCCAAAGCCACTTGAATCATAATCACTCAGATATGATCAAAACTACAAATTCCCGGGGCCCCTTCAGACCCAATTAGCATGGACTCTGGGTCTAGAACCCAGGCTAACCTGCACCACAATTCTCTGATGATTGCTATGGACAGCCAAGTGTGAGAACTGTAAATCCTTCAATTCAGAAAGAGCCCTCCTCCCCACATCTGCAGAAGTGACAGACGCCTAGGACTAAGGACCCTTTAATTTCCTAATCTACCTCTTCACCACCCTCTCTCTGTGTTGATACATTCTAAGAAGCTAGGTACTGTCCCTGGGCTCAGGCATTCAGCATACACTAGAGGGCACCAAAGCGCCTCCAAAAGCCATTTAAAGATCATTGTTCTCTTCAGCATCTAACGCTCTCTAGTCCCCACTTGAAGGGTCACTGGGATGCGTGCAGGTGCACAGCTGCTAAGAAACACACTTGTTAACTGTGGGGCTGAGGAACCTACGGCTGCCTTCAAGTCCATGTTCCTCTTCCCCAAAGGAATTCACAGACCCTCCAGGTATTTTCACAGTGAAATGAGGTTCCGCTCCCAGCCACTCTCCTAACACAAGGCAGTAATGTGCACTGCTAAGAAACGGACATTTGAATTTTTTTAAAAGCAGTTTTTAACATTTTATTATTAATTCATTCTATGGGGACAATTATAATAGGTAGCCTGGTGGTGGGGACGGCAAAGGAAGTGGTGGGATGTGATGGTGGCGATGTTGGAGCAGAATTGTAAATGGTGGAAATAGTGACAGAACTGGCAGAGTGCTCACCTGACAAAAGGGTAAAGCCTAGATCCTTGAGTTTGGCAGCAAGTTATTCTGTTTATTCTGATCCAACTCGTGATCTTCTCTCTCTCTCTCTCTCTCTCTCTCTCTCTCTCTCTCTCTCTCTCTCTCACACACACACACACACACACACACACACACAGCTCCTTTATTAGAACACTCCTGAGCCTCAGTTCCAATACACCTTAATTTTATTCTTGTATTGTTTTTATCTCTTTCTTCCACTCTCCATTGTAAATGCTTCTCTATCCACAGTCAACACCCAGCCCATGGGGAGCTGGCATCTTTTAGAAGGACTTTTCTGATTCTCAAGGCAAAATTGAATACCTTTCTTCAATGTGTTCATACTGCTTGTGTACACTTCATCTTTATTGTTTTCTAATTTGGCTTTTAAGAGGTTGGCAGGATCTCCTTGCTCTCCAGTATGTAATGCAGTTTTGATTCACTTTTCCCCAACCCATGCCTACCAATAGTTCATTTCCTCCTCAGTTATCCAGTGTGCACAGCCCTTTCCCCTGTACAGCCTCACCCTAGGAGCTTGTGGACCACTTCCACATAATCCCATTCACACAGCATTCAGCATCACACAGAACTCCTCAGCTCCTGGTCCTCTGGTTCTATAGATTCAGGTAGGATCTTTGTCCTGTCTGACATTCCCCCACAAATCTGGTCGACAATCAAACAGACCCCATCTCTCCTTTTAAGATTAGACACTTCAATTTTTTTCCAATGCTTTAATCCTCTTCTGGGATCCCAGCTTTCTTGGCAGGAAACAGTCTTCTATTAGTGACCCTTCAAAAACACCCCCTCCCAGCCCACAGAAGAGAGTAGGTGATAACAGGTCCTCTGAAAACTTGTGTCTACACTCCTGCTTTCATAGAAGTCTCAAGTTGTAAAGAACATTTTCAAAAATCCTAATGACTTGGCCAAATCTTTCGTGGCTTTTTGAAGTACACCTACTCCTTCATTGGTGATGATCAGGTTTGGGTCTGAAATCAGCAGAACTTTAAGCATTACCTGGATCGGGGAAGAGCCAGTAACAAAAATTTCAAGTTCCAGTTTTCCAAACTGCTTCTTCGTGAGATAAAATTTGTCATCAGGTCCAGCTGCCAAGTGTCTTCCTCCAAGAGAGAATAATCGAGAATTCCTATCACTGTAGAGAGGCACGGAAATGGGGGTAGGTGTGAGGTGAGTAAATGGGGCATAAATATCACACAGACTTTTTCTACCTTCACACCGCATTTTATAAAGGCAAATTAAACGGTCATGGTCCACACTTGCTCGTAGTTTATTATAATTATTACACAAGCAAATACATTGTATGAGGGACTCCTAGGCATTAATATTAACCATATTGTAGAATTTAGCTATTTTAAATGTCTGCCAAGCCTCGTACTTAGGCCTTTTCTTTTGCTTTAGATGTAGTATTTTGTTGCGTCTACCTTTAATTTGGTGCTGTTTTTCAAGGACAGCGTGGGAGAGGTTGCTCTGACCTGGTCTTGATATTGTCTCACCTGGGTGAATGGCCAGTATATGTCTTCTGTAAATGCAAAGGGGTGTTGCTTTCCTGTGGACACAGCCAGAACGAGATTTGTGGATCATGACTCACCCCACACACCCTGCAGATGGATCGCAGGCTGTCAGTGCCTCTACATTACCCCACATTACCCTGCTTCTCTTAGGCTGTCTTCAGGTCTCCCACTGGAAGGCCACCCCGTTCCCTCTACTGCCACTTTCACTCAGTGCAGCTACTGTGAAGCTACATCTTCAACATTCCCCCGTCTCCTTATTCTTTAACCCTACCTCACATCAGTGCATTGTTGGTACTCTTTAAGAAGTCTGACTTTCTCTGCTTTGAGCCTGGAGAATGGGCTTCCCCTTAGATGGATGATATTATCAGTCCTGCTAAGAGTAATCACAGACCACATAACCTTAGCTTTGACACATGTACTCCTCTATCTCTTTGCTCTGCAGACACAGGAGCTTGTCTTACACGCTTCGTCTGCCAGGAGCCAAGTAGGATGGGAAGCTAGAACAGGACAAATGATGGGGACCTGCAGGTAGGCTGTGGATGACCAAAGAGTTGAATTCCAAGCCCTAAGAGGTCATGGGCTGGCCAAGGCAATCTGAATTGGAAACCACAACTAAGATTCAAAGGGAAGAGAGGTAGCTGTACCCCACACTGAGGCCTTGGGGACTCTAGGTCTCCTGTGTTTGGTTTGGTCTGTGTTTAGTAGCTGGGATTGAGACTAGCTTATATTATCTCATTGATCTACATCAAGGATGCTCTGCAAAGCCAGGCTTCCTTTTTTACCTACCATCCTCAGAATGGCCTAGGAATACCTACCCAGAGTTGGCCAATATGCTTCCCAGTCGTGGGGCTGTCCTAGAAGAAAGCCAAAGCTAAAAGCACAGTGGAGAACTGGGAGGCTAGAGTACTTGTAGCTTAGGCTGGTCGACCTGAGGCAGGGTCATGCCTCCCTAGACTACATGTCCTTGTCATGATGCTATATGCCCTCTTCTCGACATTACTTCCTCTTAGTACTCTCTAGCCCTTCAAATCCCCAGAGTCATTTATTTATTTATTCCATTGACTTAGCAGATCAGTTCCTACAAATGTGAGTGTCTAGACACTGAACCCACTGCCAGGACTAAGCAATGTGTAAGACCAGTCTAGACTCTGCCCTCTGAGAAGCTTGTGGGCCAACAGGCAAGTATAATAAAGCAAACCTGTCTAACTGTAAATACTGACACACACACATATATATATATATGTACGTATGTATATATATATATGTATATGCAAGACACTGTGAATGGCTTAGCAAGAGGTTGCAGCTGTGGCCTGAAGGTTCAGCTTTTCTTGTCAGTCTTAATGGGAGTCATGAGTCCTCCCCTGGGCCCACCCCTGGGCCCACTCCTGCTCTTGGTGCAAGGGTCAGCAGTTGGGAAGATGGGTGTTCTTTGCAAAGGGGAATTAACACACCTATTGTTGTGATGTAGAGCTGCAGAGAGTGAATTCCATAAAGTTTAGGAAGAGGTTTCAGCCAAAGGAGTGATATACTGAAATAGGGATCACTACAAAAATCCAGGATTGAGATGCCACAAAATACAAAATATTCACCAAGCAGTGCTAACACATGCTGTTAATCTCAGCACTCAGGAGGCACACACAGGTGAATCTCTGCATTCCAGAGCAGCCTGGTCTACAGAGTGAGTTTCAGGACAGTCAGGACTACACAGAAAAATCCTGTCTCAAAAAAGAAAGAACACCAACAAAAAATAAAAGAGAGACAGAGACACACAGAAACAAAAGAAAGAAAGAAAGAAAGGTCACTCCTGGGGGCCACTGTTGCAATGCAGGTACCAGTCCCATGGATGAGTATGACACAGAGGCCTCTGGATAGACCACAGGAGCTGTTGCCAAGCTCTTGGGTCTGGAGGAAGTCCTGTCCCTCTTCATGTGAATGACAGCTTTCGTGACCTGTGGTAATCTCTCTGGTGATTGATGGCTCTGACGCACCCACCAAGCCTAACCAGGCAAGGGTGAGCATTGCGGGGACTTGATGGTATGTATCTAATGGGATGAGGGGATGATGGGCTTTGCCTACTCGCTGCCTTCCGCAGGCTTGGCTCCACCAAAGTCAGTGCCAATTGGTATGACTCACTTGGACTCACCAGGGTGTCTCTAAGCAAGACATTGGAATTTGTGAACTGTTACCACTCCAGGAGCCTGAATTCATTCTCCCACTGCCCCCTACCAAGTCTCAAGGAATTAAAATGCCTTGAAGCAGAATCCAACTTTTTTTTTTTTTGAGACAGAGTTTCCCTATGTAGCCCAGGCTGTCCTCAAGCTCAGAGGTAGCTGCCTCTGCCTCAGGATCGCTGGGATTAAAGGTGTGTACCACCACCACCACCATCACCACTGAACCAGATAGATTGCAATTTTCACAAGTACCTTGGTTCCCTGGGGATCTGGTTGAAATACATGTTCTGATTTGGAAGGCCTGCTGAAACTGTGTGGCCATCAACAAATTCTAGGGCTTGCAAAACTGCTGCATGGGTGTAGACTATGCTTTGACAGGCAAGAACTATTTCACCCAAAATGAGTGAAAGTAAGCCTTTATCCCTGCATCATGAGGAGGATGGACATTGATATACCATTTGTCTCCCCTACAAGCACAGGCTAGCCTCCAACCTGTGATCCTCCTGCTTCAGCCTCCCGAGTGTTAGCATTACAAGGTGTGTGTGTGGCCACACCTGGCAGCAGCATTGTTTTGAGACTCAGAATTGACGTATGTTGGCATCATTGGTACAAATAAGGAAGCCAGAGACGGGGACTGTTTTAAGGAGGAACTAATGGACGTTACCTTTGCTCAAATGCCTACTGTGTGCTTTGGCCACTAGAAATCGTTGCATTTGGAGAAGTGGACACCTTTGGTCTCCATTAATTTTATAATAAAGTTGAAGTTTATAAAAGTGAACTAAAACTCCCTCTATCGTTTTATTGCTGATTGGAATTTGGACTTGGTTTGTCAACCTCCAGACTCTATAGCCTGTTACACCAAGTGAGAAATTAAGGTATGCAGGTTCAGATCCATGTTCTCAACCTGGCCTCACACTGGAATCACCTAGACTTTCTGAGTGCTTATTCCTCAAACCAATCACACGATGGGGCAATATCTTTAAAGCTTGCTAGGTCATTCCAATGCACAGCCACTGCTGAGAATCACTGATTTAGCCAAGCTCTAATAAGTGAGGCAGCCAAGGCGCCAGTCTTGTCAGAGTCCAGACTAGTACATCTCCATGCCTACCCTGGGACTCTTCCAATGGACTAGCTAAACAAAGTGATGTTACAGGAAGAAGCAGAATGGGAGGAGGATGGGAGTGGGGTTACCAAGGGAAACCGTGGAGAGAGGAGCTGAGAATTCAAGACAACATGGGTAACACACATTTAGAAGCTGCAAGATTCAGAGCATTGAGAAGTTTGCCAAGCCCAGATCATTAACATTAGGAACCTTCAACTCATCTGTGAAATCTCTGGTCTTTGGGCCATAGGACACAGTAAGTGATGAGGGAATATATGGGTCAAGAAAAGTTATGTGAGACAAGAAAGTTTGTAAACCAAGCCTAAAAGTCACATTGGGACTGAGCAAAGAGATAATGGCGCGAGACTTTATACAGCACAACCAAAGCAGGGTGAGCATGAATAGCCACCATCAGGAACTCATGCTTTGAGATTTTTATTTTTAAGATTGGGATTATTTTTAAATAATGAGATAGAATAGAATAACTATTTGGAAACAAATAATATGTTTGAAGAAAAAAGAAAAAGTGAGCCTCTTCTAGAAACCTCAGGGGATCAGCTCCTGTGTCACTAAGTTGAAGGGCTGAGTCTGCAAATATCTTCTCCAAAAGAAATCTCAGGTATAAACCAAGAAGAGTCCAAATCACCCTACATGCCCCAGAGCCTCCTTTATATAACTCTACCTTCCTCTTCAAAGACTGCTTTGAATATTGCTTTAAAGTGAGATTTTTTTTCCTGTTTAAATGTTTGAGATAAAAAGCTATCAAGAATTTATTGAGCTTAAATGGTAGCTAAATCTGTCTTTGAGATTACAAAGAGCTAGGGTTCTATAAACTGTGAGGTCAAAGGAGCCAGAATTCTAACTGATGATGGCATTCCAAGTTTTCCATTACTATAACAAAATACCTGAGGCTGAGTATTTTATAAAAACACTAGATCACCAATGAAATAAGTAGCCAATCCAAGAACTAATGATATAATGGTTGGTCCTGTTTCAAGTTGGCTGAAAAGCAAGAATCAGAATCAGTTGTCTAGAAGTTCTGCTTGCTTTGGCCTTAACATCAGCCTTAGCTGATGTCAACATCAGGGGAGGAGGAGGAAGAGGAGGAGAGAGAGGACGAGGAGGAGGAAGTGGAGAGGACCATGAAGGGTCCTTTAATTCAGGCTGTACATCTAGCAGATATCCTACAACCAGAATAATGGTGAAGAGCCCAAGCCAGCAACTGCCTCCTGGCTTCAGTCTAACCCACATTCCAGCCAGACCCTAGTGAGTAGATCCCAGGTGCCAAGAGAGTGCCACTTGTATCCCTCAGTCTCTTTCCAAACCATCTGCCAGGTAAAGCTTCCTGTCTCTCACAAGGAATCATCCCAGTGGCTGGTGTGTTAACCTCAGGATGGGGCTCTGAGAAGTCGGCTGTCACTTTTGCCCCTCACTTCCCAAAGCCCTAATCTGCCTCTCAGACTTGCCTAACCAGGTTGAAGACATTCTCTCCCTACTTCTACCCTTCCCTCTTGCTCCTCATTGAGAAACAGCATTTTAACAAACAAACAAAAGCATCAGCAAGACACTGTTAGTTAGCATATCCCCTTTGTCAAAGGTGTCCCACACCCCTCAAGACATTTTTGTGTCATCTGCATGAACTATATTTCAAGAAATGCATAGATGTTACTGATAGCCCCTTCGATGTCATGCATTTGTACAGTGCACAATCTGCATAGATTGAAGCACTAGCCAAAGACACTAGAGACCTAATTTAAATGCTATTCGTGGGGATCTGGGGAAAGTGCCAGTTAGAACTGAGGTCCCTCAGATGGCCACAATTTCTCATTGCTCTCATTTGTGCTAATTGGAGCATACCACTGTACTGTACTGCAGAGAAGAAAAAACTGTGGGTACATAAGTGCCCCTGCCACCAGCACACTCCCCTAGCATGGGCAAGAGCCAGCAGTCGAGGCTTCAGTGAGACCTTTGCACTGTGAACCTGCTGTCCCCCAAGGTACCATGACTAGGGAACACTCTTCCACAAGGGGCATCCACGTGGTGTTCTGGGTCAGTAATCGATTTAACTCTCTTCTGATGCCTTTTTGCCTGACTGTTTACCAAGCCCAAATACCCCTGGATGCAAACACACTGCATTGGAATATTCCATTGCAGCCTTCGCATCTCTTTGTGGGATGAGGAGAATGAACGGGAAAGAATGTTCTTCCCTGCCCTTCAGGTCAGTGGTGCACGGATGCAGAAGAGCCGATGAGCATTCACTGCAGACTCCCTGTGTGTGCCCACTGCATAAGCAGACTATTTACAAAGTTAATCTTTTAACTGTGGAAGGATCGAGAGCAAGCAGTGACTGAAAGAAAATAGTGTTGGACTAGGTTCTGAAACAAAGGAGTATTTAGAAATATGTGTATATGTGTGATGCCATAGGAAAACATTAGACTGCATCCAGCCAGCTTTGTACCCCTCTTCCCATTTCTTCATCAAATACTTATCTTCTCCCACATTATATATTTAATGAATCTCCCCAAAATCATTCTGGAAAGGGAGATTCATCATGAATAAACAGAACTGTTGGATCCTAATCTTGCTATGTAAACCCCTTCCATCCCAGGTCAGACTAGGCACCATTTAAAAGGCAGGTGTGTTTGAGATAGGATCTCATTATGTAACCCAGGCTGGCTTCAGATTCACAGTCTTCCTGCCTCAGTGTCCCAAGTGCTGTGGTTACAGGCGTGTGCAGCCACATCTAGAAAGCATTTAGAAGACAATACGAGAATAGTTGCTGGTATGAGTGCTTTACCTGGTCAGTGAGGATTGTTCATGAGAAATTCAAATGAATTTGGGCAGAGTGTGGGGAGGAAGAGATTAGAGAGAACTTTCTGGGGCAGAAATTCCAAAAAGAAGGAGAGCAAGGGAGCTCACTGCTGCTGCTTGGGTTTTTGTTGTTGTTGTTTGTTTTTTTGTTCTTTTGATTTTTTTTTTTGTAGCCAGACCAAAGAAAGGAAGGTAGATTTGAGATCAGAAATGGGAGTGACACTTGCGGACTCTCAGAGGAGAAGGAAGGGGTGGAATTGTTCCTGAGGGAGGCATGTCCTGGACAGCAATGCCGTATTAGCGCTCCGCAGAGGCTACTCTGCTACCTGGTCAGCAGCACAATGGCTCCTCAGGAAACACTGAGTGAAGGCCCTGAGTTGTGCATTGGAAGACACCAGAAATACACCCAGGCTTCTGGCCGTTCCCGGGTGTCGCTCTGATTTTCTGATGGGATCTGCCAAAACCCACATCATCTGGAGAGGACAGCCCCCGGTGTCATGAGATCTTGCAGATGAGAAGCTAACAAACTCCAATGACTATCCAATGGTTTTGTTCGGTTTAGGTTTGGAGTGTTTATTTGTTGTTGTTTTGTTTGAGACTATGTCTCTCTATGTATTGCTGGCTGTCCTGGAACTCGCTCTGTAGACCAGGCTGGCCTCAGACTCGCAGAGATCCTCCTGCCTTTGCCTCCCCAGTGCTGGGATTAAAAGTATAAGCTACTGTACCGGGCAACTTTGGGGTTCTTGGCATTGTTCTCAGAGCTGTACCTAGTCTGAGGACAAGACAGGAAGAGAGAACCATGGAGGGTCCTGGGAGCCAAGCAAGTGCTGAGAGATAGGAAGGCGGAACAGGGCACTCTGTGTACTGGGGAACAAGGCTTTACAGACATCCTTCGTGACGTTTCCTAAAGAACATCAGTCACCCCACTTCACAGCGAGAAGTCCAAAGTTCTGAAAGGATGACACACCTACGGTGACATAGGGACAAAACCAGGATTCAAACTCAGGTTTCGTTGCCTTGGAAACGCATATCTTTTGTATTGCCTGACTCAGTCTGCATTTTGTGACTTGCACTTGAGGTGTGGCTTTACAGGGCTGGAGCAGAGGCCAGGGAGGAGGGAAGAGAACAGGGGAAATTGGCTCTGTCCTAAAGACCTGAGACTTGCTCACTCCACTCATCCAGCCTGATAACAGCCAGAGAAAGACGGCTGCATGGGGGCCTGGAGGCTGCAACTCCAGGATGCATTCCATGATGATGGAGATGACTGACTTCATGAATGAGCTAAGCAAACATAGAGACAGAAGTTGGCAACAGTGAGCAGTTTCAGAGTCGTTGACAGTCCAGTCTTCAAACAGGCTACTTCAGCTCTCAGAGTCTTGGTTTCCTCACTTGCAAAATAGGAATGGTGATACCATATAGGGTTTTGCTTAGTTTTCTGTTGTTTTTGGAGGGTTTTAAGGGTTGTTTGGACTTTTTTTTTTTTCGGGGGGAGGAGGGTCTTGATTTTTGCAGTTCTGGGACCTACAGCCTGATGGATGGAAGGCAAGTGCTCTACCAGTGAGCTACAGCCAGCATTCCATATAGGGATTTTGAGTTGATTAAATGGCTCGTACCTGCCAGGTGTTCAACATATACTGGCAGAGAAAACACTGAATCCCTTTTAGATTATTCTTATCATTTTTATTACTATCACTTATCATTATTATTATGGGAAATTGTAGTTTGTTTGCATAATGAACATCAGACAAAAAATAGAATACTTTCTTTCATTCTCAAAGCTGGCCCCACACCAGCAGCAGGGTGACTTAGAAGGGTTCATTTTCTCCTTGTTTTACCAAGAAAAAAGTGTAAAGAGAGATTTGCCTGAATCTCAAAGTTCTCACCTTGAACCTGGGCTCATCAGCTCCCCCTGGGATAAGCCCCAGACTCTGGAGAGGCCCCCTGCAGAGAAGAAGCCCCGTGGTCTGGCCCGTGTCCAGGGGGTGGAGCCTGAGAGTCCTGGGCTGCCTGGCAGAGGGCGGATAAGGAGGATCCGCGCATCAGCGGGTGTGCAGGGGAGACCCTCTTGGAGCAGTAAGGTTTTTCTTTTCCTAATTCTGTGTTCACAGCGATGCCCTAGACTTTATTACATTTCTGCCATAGTGGAACAAGCCACAAAACTGAAATCAGAGAATGGGGCAGAAAGGAACTTTTCATTTCAGTGTTGGATGCTGCTCTGGATATTTGTCTGCTAACATTTTATAAAGGCTGTGCCTTTTTACCTGAAAGAGGAACAACCAGGAAAGCATTTGTGTTTTTGTTTTTTCCGGCACTGGCAACAGTAGAAATAACGTGTATTCACCTTGTCCCTATTCCCTGTCCCACGCCCTTCAGCATTGCTGTCCTTATACCAGGGCAGAAGTGTCAACTGCAACATATTTCCATCACAAGAATAGCCACATCACTTCAAACCTGTACCACTGTGGCTCGCTGTTTAAATGGCACTATGTGGATCCTTTTGCTTACAAATCTTTCCAAAAGCATTTCAAGGTGGGTGTAGGAAACGG
>PVIH01000213.1:66836-145146 GCA_004025045.1 Sigmodon hispidus
CCCCCCGCCCACCCCGCCCTGTGGTGTTCTGTCATCAGTGGCTTAAGTTAAATGGGAGGAGAGAACCAGTTCACAGACCTGAAGAGCAGACTGTGGGTATAAAAGGGTGAGGTGCCTCTTTTGCACCACCTCTCCCGATTAAGAGAGCCTGGCCACTCTTTATCAGGCATTGCCTTCTGCCGCCAGGAAGCCAGCTGGAGGGTAAGTACCCCCTCATTTCTGTTAATTCCAGTTATTTGTTTTGAAGCTTGTGTTAGCCCTTTTTAATCTTGCCCCCTTTTCTTTTTAAAGGCAGAACACAGGTTTGAACTTAGATGTGTCTAAATTCCAAGACTATAGTTCTATCATTAATTATTATTGTTATTTTATTAGATTAAATATTTTAATGATATGAGTTAATGGATTCCACCGCAATATTTATATACATGCATAGACTGTTTCTTGATCATGTTTGGTTTCCATTCTGCCTCTTTTACCCTCTGTTTTCCCATCTCTAGCTCTGTTCTCTTTTAAATGGTGAAATGTGTCTCTAATTGTTGGGATTGAATAGTTGAAGTTCTGGTAGACTAGGAGGTTGTCCACCCAAGCCACAGGTCTCTTCCCAGAAGCTTAAGAGTAATGCCTCTGTTATGGTTCCTGGAGAGACAGAAGCTGCACCACTGGAAGAGAACTCCCACAGGGGGTCCACTCGGAATACTAAAAGGCCCTGAGGAATGGACACATGAGAAGCTTCACCAGGCTGTGCTCTTGAGGAAAAAGAAAGAAAACAGCAAAACTGGCGAAAGCATTTTTATGACTCACAAGAAAATATGGGGTACTGGGAACAGCCCTTGTCAGTTATAGGCTTAGGGCTCTTTTGCATGTGTCGTCCTGCTGAAGGGAGTGTGTGTGCCCATGGGGAACCCAGTCAGGCACAAGTGTAGCCAGAGATTCAGTGCCTTCCTGCAGCACTCTGCCCCTGCACAGTTCAAGGCTCTGAGGAGTGGTGTCTGCCGTGAGGGAAAGTGTTTTAATCAGGAGGCTGAAATACCTGACAGGCTTTCTTTGTTTCTGATTACAGCTCTAAGGAGAACTGAGCAGTTCCTGCCATTGTGATCAAAAACAACCTAAAATAAAGATTAGACAAAGTAGCAAATACATGTCAACTCAGAAAGTCTTTTTATTATGACAGAGCACAAAAAAACGTTTTGAGAAATTCAGATCTAACGCTTGGTGTTACTTAAAGCAATACATGAGGCATGGAAAATGGAGGGCTTTCCGGTCGCCCCAGTTGTACTGATTACTAATACATTTTACAATACAATGAGTTTCATCATGTGTAAGAAAATAGGTAGGGATTTGAAATGAGACCTTCACATTTGTCTTGAATACTGAGCATTGCCTCATTCCATTGGTGATCTGGGCTTTCATACACTTTCCAAATTCTGCCAGCAGGTTTACCATAGGCAGCTTCCAAAATATTCGTGAAGGCTAACTTGTAGCCTTATCTGTAAAGCATGAGAGTGGCTGGCTTTGGGGAATTGCTGGTATTATTGTTAACAGACAGTAACTGATCTCAGAGAGGGCACAGAGCTTTTTCTTTGTCTTTGTTTGACCTGATGCCCTAGGGTTACTTCAAAATGACAGTGAATTTAGGCTGTTGTGACCTGACATCCACTTCAGACCCTACAATGCAGAAGCTGCTACTGCTTTGTGTTGGCTTGGATAAAATCCTTGGTGACACTAACTTGCCTGGCCCCAAACTGGAAGGGAGCAGCTCAGGACTTCAGGCCTGCAGAAGCTCTGGCTGCCACCAGCCAGGCAGACTTCAGAGGCAACACTGAGCCTCAGTGTTCCAGAACATGAAACCGTGAGGTCTCTAAACTCACCTTGTTCACACACTCATCTACTTCTGTCTCTAAGAAAATATTGATGCCCACCTTGCCAGAATGGTTCTGTGAGCTATGTGTACTGAAGAAGGCAAACAGAGAGCAGGGAAGCAATAGGCATCATCCTGAGGGACCACGACCCCTCCCTTTGTGTTTTACTTTGCTCTTGCTTTCAGCCTTTTATCTTTTATTCTTTCCTTGTCTCCCTCTCTTTAGCATAGTATAAGATCCTTGCCATGGGCCTGCTTGTTGTTGCTCCATACCAACCAAAATTGCTCAGATTGCAAACACCAGGAACACTAGTACTAGCCAGATAGCTTACCATGAGAGTACACACACACACACCATACACACTCACACACACATGCACACACACACACACACACACACACACACACACACACACACGAGATTTTTTCCATAAGACATGTCAGAAAAAAATTTTTACAATTATGGATTGTTCAGGTCACTTTGGCAAGGTTTCTAGGTTTCAGATAAAATCAGTAGAAGAATGTGAAAATAAAGTAAACAAAAGAGGAAGAGACAAATATCACACAGAACCATCTAGAGCTTCTGGGTGAAGACCTGTCTTTGCAATGGAAAGTAAGGAAGAGAGGCAGAATGAGAAAGGCGGGAAGACAGAGGAAAGAATTAAAATCTGACACTTGTTGAATTTAACTGAGAATTGTTCCTTATCAGCAAACTGGTGGTCAATATTTATCACTCAGATGTAAGAGAAATTGCATTTATTAGTGTTTTAGAATGAGCGTTTGCTGTGCACAGAAGGTGTGGCTAGTGTTTTATTGCAGGAAGCAGACCCCAGAAGCTCTCCATTCCCCTGTTTCATACAGAACACAGCGGAGACACTGCTTGCCTCAGAGCTGGTCCTCAACACAGAGCATAGTAGCTTGCCCAAATGCTCCAAAGCCTGAAGCCACCCCCTCTCTGCAGCAGACCTCAGAAGGGCTACCCTCCTGCCAGTGAAAGACAGAGCAGGAGACCCACTCTCTGTGCTCTGTACAGCATGATTTGACATCATTTCATCTCCACACGCAGTGTGTCCTCTTTCTTCCCTCCCATTGCAAACTCCTTGATGAGTTGGCACCTGTGCATGAGGGGCCCAGGGCAGAGAATATTCTCCCTTAGCAGAAACTCACACGGTCCGGTCAGTCTCTTCCAGTCTGACTTTTCCTGTGCTCCCCAGAGCCAGGACACATCCTGCTGATTCATATCTCTTTGCCCTTTGTCGTGTGTGGAGAAAAAGGAAGGATGAGTGGACAATCTTTGATTGATGGCACTGATGGCGCCCATCACGGTCCTCTTTGGATAGACCCTTTTGGAAATAAAGCGAGTGAGGCAGCGTCAGGAGGCTTCAGCTTGACCCTGGCACACAGGTGGCAAGAACAGGTAGGTTCCCTTCCACAGCTTGGTCCTTGGGGAACCTAAGAGCTTGCTTCTAGCTTGGTATCTTTTATGAGCTCAGGCTGGGGTATGGGTGGTCGGCAAGCTCTGCTGAATGTGGTACTGTGGCCTAGCTACCCCCTACAAGGTTAGAGGCTGGACCATTGAGCTATGGCATTTGAACAGCCTTAGAAAATCCAGGAAAGCACGGTCTGGAGCTCTATAATTCTTCTGTTGTGTTAGATTAAGGTCCCCTTCATTGCCATTGCCCTCTCCTCTCCATGGAAATGCAATGTGTGAGCATCAGCTAGAACACTTCTCTCCTGGGTACTGCATCCAAGTTCCAAAAAAAAGGACACAATTTTCTAGCATGATAACATTCTAGAGTGAACTAGATTTAAACTACTGATTTCCCCTAACCAGCTCTCACCCTGGAGTTCTGGAAAGGGTGTCAGGAATTCCAGGAAGATCAACAGTTCAAAATAAATGGCTCCCAGGCCCTCTGGGATGTAGCCACTGTCTGCTCAGTCAGGATGGGCCCTTCTCTGAGATGTGGACGCACAGGTGCGTACTGATGTTGTAGCCCTCCAGTGTATCCCAACATATAAGCACTGGAGACACAACTCTAGGTTAGGCTGTGGATTTGAACAGAAGTAGTTTAGTCTTAAGTTGGGGTGATTCTTCAGGGGACAGAGGTCATTCAGGTTCCCAGTCATGTCTGGCCAGTTACACTATCAGGTTTCGAATCTCTGGGGTTATGTGGCATTCGAAACTCTCTAAAACAAATACAGGCTGGGAGTTTTTGAGAGCACACACTTGTGTATTCTGGAGTTGATTTCTAAGGTGGAAACTGCCACATTTAATCAATTACAGCATCTCAGGACCATTGTTCTTTGAGCTTCTTGTCATGGCCGAGACTGAAGCATGATGCCTCTTGTAACTCACTATGACTTTGAAAATGGGTTACCATTGCTGGGGTAGAGTCTAACCACACAGTGTTTTCAGTTATGAGATTTAAAGAGGGAGAGGTCTGAAATAAGCAATAGCTATTGCTTAGATTATAAAATAAAGAATTTTTCATAAATGCTGGCTTAAGCAGATTCGTGAAATTTAAGTTTAGAGCAGAGTGAGCTGGGTTATATGTATTTAATTTAGGTCCCGTGACTCCAGCCATTCCCAGTGTAAAAAAATTCCCAATATAAAGATTCACTGAAAGACTCGCAAATGCTGGCATGAGATCAAACGTTGCCAAGAGAGAATGACCTTGATCTAGAATGAACTGTAGAAATAGCTCCAACTTTGTGTGATTATTAATGATGCCCCATTGTTTCAAAAACAGGAAGGTAGCCAGGAAAGGTGGAACACACCTGTTATCTCAGCACTTGGGTGGCAGAAGCAGGAGGATCATAGCAAGTTCAAGGCCAGTTTATGCTATAGTGAGAAGTAAAATGGTTATACAGTAATAAATTAGTAATAAAACATTGATTTTTGTACTGAGATTAACGTCAGTCAAAACTAGGTGTTTAAGAAGATATGATTTATTAGCTGTCGGTAGCTAGCTATTCAATGTAGTGAACAGAACAATGATTGGACCAGAATGAGCCAGAACAATCCTGTCCATGCCTTGCCATGGGGAGAGATGGGCTGGCTTATCTGTGCAGCTTTGAGCTTTCCCTTGATCTTGCCTTTCGTGGCTGAGGCTTCCACAAATTCTCCGCTGCAGCCTTTTAAGGTTGACGATGGATTTGTCACCTTCCTACTTACCTGTCTGTGCTCTGCTTACTTCATACAGCCAGGTGACCTGCCCATTGTCCCCCCAGAGTCTCCCTCTAGGACTGTGTCATTGCAGTCCTCACATTTGTGGATGGCACCATGACACCTTCATTCTGTGTCTGCGGGAAACCAATCTCAACAATGTCGATTCTCTCTTGTTATATACTTACCATGAGAATTAGACAACCGTGTAGTCAACACACATCATACTTCTCGTGTTTGTATCTGACAAGGCATTCTGACTGTAATAAAATCCTGTGCGTCCTTACATTGTGCAGTCTTTACATCACGGTCTTTGGCTTTGGGCCGCGTTGTCCACCCCCACCTTTCTAAGTGTCTAGACCAGTGGTTCTCAACCTTCCTCGTGCTGTGACTCTTTAATTCAGTTCCTTGTCTTGTGGCGACCCCACAACCATAAAATTACTTTCATTGCCACTTCATAATTGTAATTTTTCTGTTGTTATAAGTCATAACTTAAATATTTGTTTTCCAATGGTCTTAGGTGACCCGACCCCCCCCCCCCACCCGTGAAAGAGTAGTTTAGCGTCCGAAGGGGTCTCCACCGACAGGTTGAGAACCATTGTTCTGCATTTTGGCAGTATATCTTCCTGTTTTATGCATTTATTTATATGATAAATTCTAAATTACAGGCTCTCAGGCAACTTCATAAGAATGCATTCAATCAATCTTATTCTTGGAGATTCTTAGGTTGTATCAACATACACAGACTGTTTTAATTTTTTTTTTCTTTTTCAAAGAATTCTTAAAGAAAATCAGTAGTTTGGATGTTTTATATGTGGGTGTTTTGTTTTTCTGGGACAGAGTCTCATGTAACCCAGACTGTGCTTGAACCCTTATGTTGCTGAGGCTGGCTTTGAACTCCCCATCCTTGCCTCCAGCTCTCAATTGTTGGGATTACAGGTGTGTGCTACCACTCCTGCTTATAACTGCTGGGTTTCTTTTAAAAATACAAATTTTAAAGTCACTTATTTTAGCTTTTTATATTCTTTGATTTGTTATGTTGGCATTAACTGTTTTCTTTCTTCTGAACACAAGTTCCCTGAGTGCAGGAAATGAGGGCTCAACCAGTACTAGGAAGTGAGCCTTCTGAGGATACAGACAAGAACCTTCTCATGGTAGCATTAAAGACATCAAGGACAAAGGGTGATGTTTGGGTTTGCATAACAAGTTCCTCAGTGATACCCCAGGAGGAAAGAGCAAATTCTCAGACCCACGACACTGCCTCAGTCTCAGTGAATGCCAAACTCTTCTTCTATGGCAGCCGTACAGGCTAAGCTAGATAGAGTTCTCATTCACGATGTTTACAGACTGTTCTTTCTTCAAGGAGCCGGAGGAGGAGATGGCCATGGAAGACAGTCCCACCATGGTTAAAGTAGACCGGGGTGTAAACCAGGCTTCACCATGTCAGGGGAGACGATGTGGCTTCAGAATGCTTGGCTATGTCACTGGTGATATGAAAGAATTTGCCACCTGGCTGAAAGGTATCTATACATCCATCCCTTGGAGAGATGGGGGAAACAGCTTTGTGGAAATCCTTTGCCTGTGTTTTATTAGCTCTGTTCCCTAGCCATTGCTTTCTAATTTCCCGTTTTGCATCTTCTAACTTGCAAACCTTTTCACACTTTTTTTTTCCATAGTGGGGAGCCTTCATCTTAAAATCTCAGTACTTAACAAAGAAACCTTTTCTACTGTTAATTCACTCCTTTGGCCTAGTCTGTACCTCTGAGCACGGCAGATGAGAACTTCACTGCCTATTGAAGCTTGGACTCCAGAAGGGGCAGAGTAGGCTGACTGTAAACAAGCCAGGGGGTCAAATCAAGGCTTCAAAAAATATCCACAAGTTTCAGCTCAGATTCTGGTGCCTTTGTTCAGAGTGGACCTTGGCGTTACCTTGTCTCATCTCATCTCTCCAGACAAGCCTGTGGTACTCCAGTTCGTGGACTGGATTCTTCGTGGCATATCCCAGGTGGTGTTCGTCAGCAACCCCATCAGTGGAATCCTGATTCTGATCGGCTTTCTGGTCCAGAACCCCTGGTGGGCTCTCTGTGGTTGTGTAGGAACGATAGCCTCCACTCTGACAGCCCTCTTGCTGAGCCAGGACAGGTAGGCAAGCCCTCACATGCCAGTTCCCTCTCTTTCTGAGGCACTAGCTGGGCAGCCACCGTGGGCAGCCATAATAAAGCCACACCCTCACAAGGAAAAAAATCTTTATTCCACAGACCTCTCTGTTTGCCTTTCATCAGAGGACAGAGGATCACAGATAGCCTTTTATCCTTCTCATAAGAAGAATAAGAGAGCAGTCTGAGCATTACCAGCCGTGTACAGTAGCCAGAATTCAACTATCACCATGAACCAGCCTACTGAAGTCTCCTCTAGTGATAACAATTAATTTATAACAATTTTAAGCAAATTGCTTCTGAGTTTTTGAAAAGACAGTGGCTTAACAACCACTTTTATATCTTGTGTCCATTGGTTAAACATCTCTGTCTTTCCTGGGCAGCGGGAAAGTCCGTTCCTGGGCTGATGAAAAGCCACACATCCCAGGATTAGTCTCTCATGCTTTTGCTGCAATGAAATATGATCCTGGGCTAGGTGCGCAGTTCAGCTGTAGAACACTTGTCTCTCAGTACAAGGCCCTGCTTTTATCCCCAGTACTGTCGAGAGGAAAGCACTCTCATTTCCTTGGTAATTATTATTTAGAAGACAAGTCATATTTTTTATATTTACATGTTTAACTTTTCAAATGTCCCTCACTTTTCTTAGTTCTAAAAAAAAAAAGAAATGAAAATGACAATTCGTCTAAGTGACTGAATCTTCCTGGCGCTGGAACTGTTGTATCTATTGGCTTGTAGATGTTACCATTCACTGTCCACTGACTGTCATTGAGGGAGGTCCTCATGCATAACTCCAGCTTCTGGAGGATTACTGAGAGACACCAAAGGACTTTGAAATTAGAGTCCAACCTCTGATGTCCTCAGCACAATGAATAGATATGATATCAGCTTATTGGTTGCACTGGCACCTCTGTGCAGTCAGATAAAAGCCAAAAACTTTGGTACCAGCTACAATGTAGCTCACTGGCTGCAGGCCCTCCCCCACAGGCCCTGCATTTAACCTTAATTTACCACCTTTACCTCCTAGGTCCTCATGGTCATTATCTCTGAGTGTCAGGCTGGCAATGGACTCTGTTGCCCTTCATGATGCCATACATCACCAATTCTCAGAGTCTGAAGGAGGGAACTTGGCAGACCAGGGGCTTATTCCACAGAAATATTCCCATTGTTTACTGTGGCCTCTACTTCCTGATTATGACCTAGATTCCATTATAGCCAGAGTGGAAGCTGACAATGGAGACAGTCATTGGAAGTTACATTAAATGCCAAGCACAGAGCGGGCACGTCAGTCAGGGTTCTCTAGAGGAACTGAGGAAACAGAGTGAATACTTTACCTCCACAAAGAGGTTCCAACAAGAGGGCCTAGTGTTTACATAATTAAATAGGTGTCTGGGCAAGTAAAAATAATCATTTGTCTCTACATAACCTGGACATGTACACTTGAAGTCTGCAAAGTAGGATTACAAGAACACGAAAATGTCTACTAAGTTGAAGTTGGATATTTCTAAAGGTACCATGAAAGGACTTGTCTTCTAGGAATTATATGTCTCTCACTGAGAAATTAGACTTAAAATTGTTTCAAATGCTGAAAGCCTTGTCCAAGTCAAGGTCTTCAATGATTTAAAAGAAATAAGAATTTCCTCAGGAAAGGCTGAAGGAAGAGCAGACTGCCTTCCCCAGGCCCCTCTCCTTCACCAGAGGCCATCCTTCATTCCTGTGGTTTGTGATGTACCCTGGAGGGCCTTGTCCCATGTACACAGAGTTTTATCCATGTAGATTTCACTACACAATTTAGTTATATCTGCATGATTCATAAAAGGCTTTGAAACACATGCCCAGGTATGATTTTGTTTTCTAAGTGGATGTGATGTGGAAGTCACAGCTATTGCTTATGCTTAATTTTAATGAAGCCCACCCAGTTAGTGTCCGATGTCCCTCTTGCCTGCAGGTCGGCAATAGCAGCTGGACTCCACGGCTACAATGCCACCCTCGTGGGAATGCTCATGGCTGTCTTCTCAGATAAGGGTGACTACTTCTGGTGGCTGATTCTCCCAGTATCTGCTATGTCTATGACCTGGTAAGTTGTACCCGGGTTTCAAATACCCTTTGAGGGTAGTGGGAATGAAGACTTGGTGTTTCCTGAGCACACCTTTGTAAGGTGGGAACTACTCTGTGAGTCAACAGTAATCTTATAACACTGTGAATGTGTTATTGAACTTTAAACTTTAAATAGCTAGTTGGTGTATCGGATAAAGACACTTGTACACACAGATAACAATCTGAGTTTAATCCCAGGAACCCTCATGGTAGGAGAAGAGAATTGATTCCCTTGACCTCCACACATGCCTCTCCACATATGCCCACACATGCAAACCCATTCACACCAACACAAATTAACATAAAATAAAGCAGAAATAGTTACTGGGTGCCAGTTATGCTGACACATAACTATAAGCCCTGCATTTTGGAGGCTGAGTGAAGAAGGTTGCTAAGAGTGTAAGGTCAGCCTGGGCTTAGAGTGAGTTCCAGGCTAATCTGTATCTAGAGAGGCTGTCTAGGAAAAAAAGGCAAAACAACAACATAATAAGTGGTAATTTCATGTGTCCTTTACCACAAATTAAAAACAAATACTTAAAGGAATTAGAACCAGGATAGACTTTTGGTTGTAGAAACTAAAGCCACCACCTTAAGAGGTGTGTTCGTCCTTAGGTCAAAGTCGGCTGTGTGTCCCCTTCTGTGCTGTTGCCCTATGTTGAGGTGTCTGATCCCCCGGGCGATTCTAAAGTATAGCCAAGGGTGCCCACCCCCATCAGTGGAGTCACCTTGAGGACTCAACCAAGCTGCTCGCCTCCCTCTTTTTTTCTTTTTAAATTTAATCCCATCTTTATAAAACCAGAATCTTTAAAACTATATCATTATCATCTCAATTCATTTTTCTAGAAACAAATTCATCTTTCTGTCTCATACGTAAGGTATAAAGTACTAATATGCTCACAAAGGAGACTCAAGGAGCCCACTCTGGGTGCTGCTCTACCCTGGCTGCACCCATAGGTGTGTGGAAGCCCTACCTATAGTGTCGGTCTCCCCTAGGAGGTTGGGAGTTGTTCTGAAGGATTTTCTCAAGGACAGAAACCATGGCCGTCTGGTGATCTACTTTCTTCCCAATTAGGGAATCTTTTCTGATCTTACAAGGATGCTTCTCCATCAGGTTAACAAGTAAGGATGATGCAAGGGTCCAGGACACTAACTACACCAGTGGTCCTCAACCTTCCTAATGCTGGGACCCTTTAATACTGTTCCTCATGTTGTGCTGACCCCCAACCATAAAAGTATTTCATTGCTACTTCATACCTGTAATTTGCTACTGTTATGAACCATAATATAAATATCTGATATGCAGAATATCTGATATGAGACCCCTGTGAAAGGATTTTTCAACCCCTAAAGGGGTCATGAGCTACAGGTTGAGAACCACCAATCTGCACCATCTAAAACACCTAAGTTTGCACACCATGAACTGAGGAATAGCTGTGTCTGAAGTCTCAATTTTACCAATAGCTCAAGGACAAACCCTCCTCCCACTCCTCTAAGACCCTTTTTTCCAGCCCTTCTCACCGAACCCTAGTCTTTTCTTCAAAATAGATACCTAGAGAGAAGACAGGCAGAGTGCTATCTTCCAGAATCAAAATGGTGGTCACTCTGGTGTGGAGGAAGGACCCCAGGATCACAGGGTCCTTACCTATGCAGATAAGATTTCCCTTTGTTAAAAACTCCAAACTTGCTTTTTAAACCTTCATTATAACTCACTCTGAGGACCTCAGGATGTTTCCCCCCCCCAAAGTCAACCAAGAGTTCATTTTGTGGTGTGCTTTAGAGTTGTTGTCTCTGGGATGGAATTGACCCCAGGTTATCACACCTTCCCCCCAACTCACCCTACCCTCTGTGGAAGGTTTGTTAGCACCATACTTCAGAGCATGTTAGCAACTGCAAGAGACCCCCTCATGGAGAGACTGGGGCGCAGCCTGACTGCTTGTCACTGATTCTCATTCTTCTGTTATGTTTCTTTAGCCCAGTTTTATCAAGTGCATTGAGCTCTGTGTTCAGCAAATGGGACCTCCCCGTCTTCACTCTCCCGTTCAACATGGCGCTGTCGATGTACCTTTCAGCCACAGGACATTACAATCTATTTTTTCCAAGTAAACTCATCACACCTGTCACCTCCGTGCCCAATATTACATGGTCTGAGCTCAACGCCCTGGAGGTAAAATATCAATTTTTCCCCCCTAAAAATGTGCAATGACAGTTCCCGAGGACAGTTCACCCTTGGGGTTACAGCTTCATCAACTTCCTGCAGTCAGAACTGTTTTAGGCTCTGTAGAGACTGGATGTTCTGCCTTCTTACAGAATACAAGGTGTAGAGGGGCCTGGGAACCTCTATCAACAGCACCACCAGACCATGCTGGTGGATAGAACTTGAGATCCTCTGAGTCACTGGGTGTAAATATGGTGCACCTCCTTACAGAGAGGCTCAGAGAGCGTGTGCTTTCAAAAAGTTGCTTCTCCCAAATTGAATTCCAGCTCTTCCCATAGATGTTTCTATAGGAAATTTGCAGAAGGTTTCATCTGTGTGGGAGTGTGAGGGTGAGCGTGTGTGCGTGCAGTGTGTGTGTGTACAGACTGCATGCAATCGAGTCTTGTGCATTCCAGGCAAACGCTCTATCACGGAGCTGTAGCTCAGCAGCTTGCTTAGTGTTTCTGAATTTCTGAGAAGACACTTGATGACAAAGGAGGACTTACTGGTTTTGATTTTGCTTTAATATGCAAAAGACTTCAACTGTCAGATTAGATGTGCCCTTTTGCCATCCTCTCTGCTGAGTGAGGAAAACATGGGAGACATTTACGTGGCCTTTGCTTTATCTTTGACCCAGTAAGCAAATGGGAGCATTTAGAACTAGCCCCAAAAGAAAACAACTACTCATGAAAAGTAACATCGTATCACTCTCTCGGACTACATTGTCTCATAGGACAGCCATCAGCCCTGTGTGGTTATTAGATATAAATACATTCACAACTCACCCTCCCCATGTTACCTGCAGTTCAGAAACTCTGCAACTCTGTATGTGTGGCTAGTAGCTGCCACACTAGATAGCTCAGATAGAGACTTTCAATATGAAGGTTCTGAAGGTCATTTGTCCTCTTGTCGTTCTGGACTTTGATGTGATAACTCATCCAACTTTCCCATTCCTAGCTACCCAAGAGATACTTAGGATACCAAGTTCAAAGATAAAAAGTCTAGTCCGTCTTTACCTGTGTAAAGTCCCTGGGTCCTAGAGTGATGGGAAACAACTATGAGTACAGAAAGTATTTAGAGACCGCTTTAAGGGAGACTGAGTCTCAGTATGTCCAGTGCAATGAACAAGGCCAAGCCAGTGTGTGGAACTCGAGGTGGGGCTTCTCCTGCCAGTCAGAATCATTGCTTCTAGGTCCTTACCAAAAGATACTTGAGAAGGCAGAGAGGCCACCATCTTCCAGGAAATGTTTTACTCAAAGGCAGAAGCCGTGTGTGATTATGTTTGTCCTGACCCAACCAAAAGTTTTATTATATGGAAATATTATCTGTGTGAACCAAATCCTGTGCCCTCCTGAGAACTGCCACTCTGTAAACACTTCAGGGAGATTTAGGCCTCTGTCAGAAAAGAGAATTGTAAAGTTTGTGTTTTCATGTCTTGAAACCTGATAGACAGGTGTTAATGACTAAAATAAGCCAAAGGTGTTTTTGTGGGGTTTTTTATTTTTATTTTTATTTTTATTTTTTTACTAAATGGGACATGTTCCATTTGGCATCAGAAGGGCAGATGTGGTCCTGATTCATCAAGTTGGCTATCCTTGCCTCTAAATTATGGATGAGCTAATCTTATTCAGTTCATTGGCCTTTTAGGTCTGGGCAGCCAACTCAGTTGGGATAGTATTTCTGCAGGCTGTGGAACAGCATTGATTCACTGCCATCACTGATGGACAGCGGGGAAACAACTGAATCATGTCCTGTGTTGCTGCCACACTAGAAAAAAAATAAAGCAGGTCATCAGAGTCGGGAGTAGTGAGACCTCACATACAGGGAAAGCTAGTGAGCACAAGAGGTTTGGAAGAGCTATGCTCAGCATGCACCTGAGCAGGACCGATGTACCTCTCAAGAGCGAGCCAAAGAAGAGATGAGATTTATTTTTCTGCATTAATATAATATTGGCATTGATCTTGAAGGAATATGCCAATTCTAAAAATCATGTCATATAAGGTGTCAGTGTCCTGTGGTCTTCTCGACTGTTGTTTTAGTGACTACAACTTCATGTTTTCTATTGCAGCTATTGAAGTCCCTTCCAGTGGGCGTTGCTCAGATATATGGCTGTGATAACCCATGGGCAGGGGGCATTTTCCTATGTGCCATGCTTCTTTCCTCCCCACTCATGTGCCTACATGCTGCTATTGGATCACTGATGGGTGTTATTGCAGGTGAGCATAATAGTTGCAGCCTAACATAAGCATCTTCATGCCATGCATGTCACAGGCATCTTTTATATGACTGTTTCCTCAAGGTCTCTGAGCAAGGGGATATTTCTTTCCCCTCACCCCACAACTGATTGCAGAGTATCCTGCTCTTTGTCCCAAGCTCTGACTACTCTTGTTTTTGCCTAATAGGACTCAGTCTTGCAGCTCCTTTTGAAGACATCTATGCTGGGCTCTGGGGTTTCAACAGTTCTCTGGCCTGCATTGCAATTGGAGGCATGTTCATGGCACTCACCTGGCAGACCCACCTCCTGGCTCTTGCCTGTGGTGAGTATCCTACATATGGTGTGGGTGCCCATATGGAGAGAGTGCCCATGAGGACTTCATTAAAATCATGGGTAAGCAATTACACAAAAATTTTAAAAGGATGGTATGAGAAATTCAAACTGGGATTGAGAGTTTGTATTTCCTGTGCGCTAGCTGTGTGAGCCAGGCAAGTGATGTTCCTCCTCTGGGAGAATTAAAATCATCTTTACCTATTGCACTAGGTATTGGGAAGGAGGAGCCTATGGGGTCCTAGTAGCCATTCTATTTGATATATATTTGAGGGACTAGATCCATGACATGTTCTCTCTCTCTCTCTCTCTCTCTCTCTCTCTCTCTCTCTCTCTCTGTGTGTGTGTGTGTGTGTGTGTGTGTGTGTGTTGTTATGCCCCCACTCAAAAATAAATAATTTGAGATCAATATATAGCTCCCTTTTTTAATGATCCAGGTAGGGTTTCATGTGGTCCTTTGAGGGCCTCTTTAAACAGCTGTTTTCAGACCTGAGCATGCACCAGACTGGAATGTTGGTGAATGCACAGATTGCTAGATCAACCTCTGACACCGAGTTAGGGCAGAGGGAGAAACCGGTACCTTTGACACAAAGGCCTGGAGACTACAAGCTAAGAACTGATTTGTTACAAGCTAAGAACTGATTTGTTAGCCCCTACATGTCCCCAGTAGACCCTGCAGAGCTAGGCTAGGCCCCAGCTCCCTTGAATCCACCCTTCTTGTTGGGAGAGACCTCTATCCCCTCTTGCAAAGCAAGCCTTTTTGTGTAAAATGCCACGGCAAGTTTCTGCTTGCCCGTGTTGCCCTGCCACAGACAAACAAGAGATCCAGTTTGTCTGCCAAGGTAAATAAATAGCAGACACCGATTACAGAATTGTTCTTTTCTTCATCCCATATGTCTCTATCATGGAGGACTTGGGGACCGTGAGGGCACTGAACAGGGCTGCTTTCCTTACCTGGAGAACAGGAACTCGGTGGCCAAGGAACAGCCTTGTCTGTTATATCATCTATAGGAGCTCCAAGCCCATTTTGTAGCACTTATTAATAGCCAAGTTACTACAGTAGGACTCCCCTACGACAGTCCACTGAGAGGGGCATTGCCCATGGAATCCAGGCTCTTCCTGAGGTTGAAGAGCCTTTTCTAACGCAATCAGGAAATAGCCTCCACAGAAATGTGCCCTGTGCAGAAGCTTCCCTGGTGTAAGCCAATCCCAGTGCTTCGATGCCAGTCGTCATGGATGGGCAGCCTGCCTGCCGTCTATTAGTCTGACTCGCACTGTAGAGAAAAGAACAACATGGACTTGGAGGTTATTATAAAACCTGTAATAGTGCAAAACTTAAAAGAGTGTCAGAAGGATGCCTTAGAAGTATGCTGGGCCTTTGAAGGAGACAAGAGACTGTAATGTCTGGTGTGCTCAGAGAAAATGAAGACAGACAGGTCCTCGCAGAGCAGCCCGGAATGCAGCTTGTGCTTAGCAGAGTACCGAGGAATGGATGCTGAATGAATAAATTAGATCTTGATAATGAATGAAATTGATGAAAGCAAAGAAGGAAATCCTTCCTACCCAAGCCATGAGGATCCTCCTTCTTAGAGTGGTACCTTAGTACTCTGTCAAGAGAGAAGAGTTTATAGCCACTCTGGGTAGACATAAAATTTCATTTGAGATTTCATTGTCTGCCTCCCTAAAGCAGACCTTCAAGTTCTAAATGACAAAAAAAAAAAAAAAAAAAAAAAAGAGTCTGAGCTCATTCATTATACAGCAAATATAATGAAGAGCTGGAATCCCAAAGCCAAACTATTTCTAAATTAGCCCTCATTTAGTGTGAGAAACAGAATTCACTGTACTATTTGAGCAACATGAATGATGCTGGAGATAAAATATTGATAAAAAGGACAAATAAATGACGATCAGAGATTCCTCTCATCATTTCTGCCATGTTCCCAAGATAGTGTATGTGATCGACAGATATTGATTGATTGATTTGGTAACTGTCTAACAGTGGCCCAAGTGACTGTGAGAACAATATAATTCTTCAATTTTGGAAAACCTGAGGACATTTCAGACGTCTCACTGCATCCTCAGCCAAGACAGAGACATTGATGGTTAGATGGTTCACGTGCTCAAAACATGCTATTTGCAGTAGGGGGAGTTGTTTTTGCTTAAAGTAATTAAGAATATCACATTTTTATTAATTAACTTGCATGCTCACTTTTAGTGTATGAAAAGGTATTACATGAAGAGGGTTTCAGGGGCATGCTCTGCTTTTGCCATGCCCCAAGTTGTTTCCTTCTCATTTATACATTCCATAATTTTTGTAGCTCTGAAATTCAAACCACTAATATGAGGATCCTACTAGTGAAATTCAAATCACTAATATGAGCAGTGAGATGGTAGAGAACCCAGAGAGCCTCGTCTAAATCCAGTCATGTTTCTATAAAACAACATGGCAGTTCAAAAGCCTTTCCCTAAAGTGTAGATTCAACAGTGAAAAATAAAACAAATCACACTGCAAAACTGCTCTTATTGAGGACCTACTGTGTGCTGAATGTGTGTTACTTCTGTCATGCTTGCTCAGGCCTGTGAATGCACTAGTCCTGTCATTTCTACCATACAGCCAAGGAGATGACATAGAAATGAGATCAGTGAGCTCTGCAGGGATGGTCTGGGATCTTAACTTCTTAGTCTAAGTTCACATTTATAACAGGGACCTGGTATGTTGGCTGCCTAGCAGAATGCAGAAGTGTCCAAAAGTCTAGGATGCTAAATGAAAAGTCCATCTACCAAATAGTGAAATGGTGTTCTTTCCTCTTTTTGTAGCTCTATTCACTGCCTACTTGGGAGCGTCCTTGACACACCTAATGGCTATGGTGAGTCCACTGATCTCATTTTTGTCCTCAACATGACTGGTCAGTGATGTGGAAGTCCACTGGTGCCCACTTGAGCAGGCTCTGGTGAAAGTGTCCATGAGCATGATCGCCAATGCTCTCCCATATGCCGTTTCCACCCTCTAACATCACAGCCAACTCTAGTCCAAACTACAACCACCAGGCTTGTTACAAATGCCAGATTGCTTGGTTTAAAGAATAATTTTAACAATAGCTTTATCAATAACTCAATACCATATCATCACATTCATAGTCTAAGTCTGGTGTTGACAAGTTAACTTTAGAATATGGTTTACTTATTAAACTGATTAAGAAAATCAGACCTGTGGAGTAGTTGAGAAATCAGAGCAGAGCAGACAAGGGTGATTAGCTAAAGAAACAGATGTCATCTTAAATCCAGCCATTTATAGCTTTAGTCTTTATTTCATTGTCACCCATTCATCAATAAAACTTCTCAAATGGAGGCCCTACTTCTATTAAACAAATCTTAGTTCATTAGCTCCCTCCTATCATGCTTTCTCATTAGCCCAGGCTGGCCTTAAACTCATTATGTAGCTGAGGTTTGCATTAAACTGGTCTACAGGTGGCCTGCTACTGTGTCTGGCTTCTTCTTCTTTTTTAATACTGTTTTCTGCCTTTTGATTCTCTCTTACCTCTCCCCCAAGGAGCCAAATATCCCCCAACTGGACTGAGACCCCTACTTCCTAATGCCTGAACTTCTTTCTTCTTTTCTCCTATTAGTCAGGTAATACAGGGCTCAGACAGTGTTGATGTATTCATGGTTGCTTGTGGGTCACAGTAGTATTTGACTCTCTCAGTAGCTCATAGAGATTTTAATCTGGGAAGGTCTCTATGGAAATACAGCATCAGATTCTAAACACAGTCAAGATTCTACTGTAGATATGCATGATGGGGAGTAACATGAGAACATTATAGAGTCCTTCACACCTGAACAAACAAAATCTATAGGCACCATCAGTCTATGGGTCACAACTGGATGGATTCTACCACTGAGTTAGCTAGGGAAAACTTCAGATCCTGAGGCCCCATCCCTTAGTTGAAGGATAAAGTATATCTTGTATGATGATTGGACATATTTTTTTCAGACCTCCCCAGATGATACTGATGTGCAGTCAGGTTTTGGTACCCTATTTCCCATCACACTTATGAGGTCCATACAAAAGACCAAAGCTAACTGGTGTCATATACTCAGAAATGTGTGAGTTGGCATGATAGCACTGTAGCATGGCACCTACTCCCCAAAACTTAAAAGTCTATTTAGGAGAGAAAATTAAACAAAATAAAATAAGAGTTTAATAATGGGGAGAAGTCAAGGTCAGAAAGGTCACTATGCTTGACTAATCGGAGAAGCCCTTGTGGATGTGATAGTCAGTGGATTAGCAGTTTGCTATCATTCTATGTGCCCAGTGTCATCCTGGCATATCATGTTTAGGAAGTAAGGATACATGAGAAAACCTGACAGACAAACAGAAGAGACAAAATTGGCCTCCATAAAAAGACAAGGAAAAACATCTTAGACACAATGAAGAATTCACAAGGTGGCATAAGAGCAATGCCCCCACCAGGTCATTCCCCAGTTTGGAAGCTTGTGTGGTTCATTGTGTAGGTTCGCTTCCAGATGGAATCTCAAAAGAATGCATGACCTGTCTCTTCTCCCCCAGGTCCACCTGCCTGCTGGTACTTGGGCCTTCTGTTTGGCCACACTACCGTTCCTCTTGATGACCACGAAAAACTCCAATATCTACAGGCTACCCCTCAGCAAAGTCACCTACTCTGAAGAGAACCGCATCTTCTACCTACAAAACAAGAAAAGGATGGTTGAAAGCCCTCTATAAAAGCAACCCCGCGTGATAGTGGTGGCCACGAGTCATTTCTAAGTGCAGCTCCAGCTGGCTTCGATTTTCAGCAACTGCTTTTCATAGCAAGGAAACAACTTTCGGACTATCAGTGATCCAGTCTTTTGCTTGCTTTGGTTTTTTCTTTTTGACTGTATATTGTCAAACACACGAGAGCCATGTCCAGGTGATGTTCTCCGGAATGGAACTTAAAACCTTCTTGTGTGTTGAGGGGTGGGGTTGCACTAAGATTGTAACGTATTTATAAAATCAAAATATTCCAGTGGAAAGAAGAAATGGAAGCAGGATAATTATTATTTAAAGATATCTTTGATGTCAGTATTAAAAATTCAGTTCCGTAACCATGTAAGCCTTACGGGATTCGCAAGCACAGAAGCAGAGCCAACCCAAAGTCCTCAGATAAACAGTTTGCTTTCACAATTAGTACAAGTTACTCACAGCAGCTGTGATCAACTGTGCAGCGGAGCAGGTTGACTGCAGGGCTGGTCTCCAGCCCACCAGGAAAGTGGTTTCTGCACCATTGCATGTGTGACATTCTTAATGAGAGAATGGTTAGGGTTTTTTCAAGCTGACAGAGCTGTGTGAGGGGTGAAGGGGTGGGGAGGAACTTTGCTGGTCAAAATAGTTTTATATTGCCACTCTTGGAATTTGAAAAATCCAGGTGGGGTTTATTTATTCTTATTAAGAAATATTTTTTCACCCATATAAATAAGTTTGCAGCTAGCCAGTTCCTAGACACTAAATAAAAATATATGTGTATGGAATACTTATCATAGTTGCTTTTACTTTAATTATCATATTTTTTACTTTTTAGGGTTTTTTTGCGGGGAGGGGGGAGTGCTTGACATAAGACCTTGCTATGTAGCTCAGGCTAGCCTAGAACTCAGCATCCTGCTATTTCTGTTCCCTAAACACTGGAACTATATTTTTTAAGTACTTCAGATACATGCAACTTTACTAACGTCAGGAGCTTTGTAAGGCCACATTTTTAATGAATTTGAGGACATCTTCTATACACTGGCAATTAAGTGACAGTCATAGTCTTTTCCAGAGTTCTTGAATTTCTTTACAAGAAAAAAAATATTTTCTGCACACTAGCATTCTGTTTGGGAAATCAATGAAACCACCTGAAATACAGGGAGGGAATTCTCCAGGTTTTGTTTTCCAAATTTCCATTTGCTGCCTGCCACCTGTCCAATGATATTTATTATTTGGAGGTTGGGAAAGTGGAATTTCAAATCCTAAAATGTTTTGGGTTTTTTTTCCTGTTGGGTATGTTGTTTATCTCTGAAATCCTAGCACTCTGGCAAATGTTACAAGTTTCAGGTAGTATGTGCTACACTGAATGGCCCTGTCTCAAAAACAAACACACACTTTGGAAACGCCTCTTTCAATAGCCAGTGCTAGCTGGGCAGTGGTGGCACACGCCTTTAATCCTAGCACTCAGGAGGCAGAGGATCTCTGTGTTCAAGGCCAGCCTGGTCTACAGAGTGAGTTCTAGGATAGCCAGGGTTACACAGAGAAACCCTGTCTCAGAAAACAACAAAAACATTACGTGCTGAGAGCTTCGAAGACAATACAGTAGGAAAGCCTGTACAGATGCCCTGGGGCCAGTCACTCTCCCTCTCGTCAGAGAAACAGAACCCGAGAAATGTTTAAACCCTATGAGAACTGTTTAAACCCTATCGTCACAGCCCTTCATTCCTTGCAACTGTTGATTCCTGAGCCGCCCTGTGGAAAATGTGATTTCCAGTATTTGAACTGAACTTCTCCTGTTTGGAATTTGTGAGATAAGGGTTAGGAACAGCAAGAAGAGGCTTGTATACGAAGACAGCCCCGCCCGCGCCCAGAAGGAAAGAGGTTGCATGCTAGCAGAGGGGAATGAAGCATCCACCATGCAGCTCAGCCATTCTCAAAAACAGCTCTAACTCACAGAAGCCAGTGCCATTCAGATCTTCAAATGGGAACAAGCTTAAAGCCTTCTATACTATTTTATTTATGTAATATTAATGTTTTAAGGTATTTTTGTTACTAAGTATTATCCTACAGTTCAGTGAAAACTCTTAAGGTTCCTTTGTACCTTTTTTTGCTATTGTCTGTGTAACAGATTCCTGTGTAAACATATGAATAAATTATATTTCACATGTCAGTTCGGTCTCATGTGTCTTTACAGCCAGTAATGTTATTATATAGACATATGAACATTCACTTACATAAGCATGTGTCTCTTATGTTTCTGAGTTAGAATTATAAGTGGCTTGACAAGAGAAAGAAAATATTCTGAAGAGAGACATTTGTAGCTTTCCTTTGGCTAGCAGACTATGGCTCCAAATGGTTAAAATACACACACACACACACACACACACACACACACACACGCACGCACGCACACACACACACACACACACACACACACACACACACACACACAGAGGCATGTCAGAGAAGGGAAAAGGTGAAGAAGTCTGGTCCAGACAGAAAAGGAGCTTGCTCCTCCAGAAGAAATTTCCCAGTTCTAGCACATTGGACCACCTAGTAGGACAGGCTGATGCCCAGACAATGATGGGTGGAGCCACATTTTGCCCCAGACTGCTTCATTGTATGTCCTTCCTACCTTCTATTTAAACCTAAACCTCATGCAGTGCCCCTAACGTGGACTTGGAGGCCGTCGGACCTCTTTATCCCTCTTCCCTGTGTGACTACTTTGAAGAGATCTCCTTTTGTGGTCTTTCCCTCTTACTTGTGTCTTTGATTGTTATACTGGGGATGAGTGGGGATAAGCTAAGTATGTTTACCTTGCTGAGACTGTCAGACCTGGGCTTTTATCCTAAAATTCAAGAAACAGAATCAGATGGGCAGCTCATCAAACTCTGCTCAATCACAGATTGGCAAATCCACCCCATCTTCTCTACTACATGTTCTTTGCCCACCTCGGGTATGAGGATGATTGGCCAAGGGCAGACACACATGTTTGGGACATTCTCCTAACTAACCCTGCGAGGTCAATGTCCTAAAAGGCAGAGGTTCAGGGTATCCCATCAGTGCCAGCCCTCGAGTCAGAACTCTCAGAAAGCTACTTCTCAGAATGTCCATCCTGGGGAGATGTTCCAATGAGGCTTGCCTCTGTCTGGAAAGCACTGCTCTCCTCTTCCTTTTGTAATGGTTATCATATCTGAAACCATGTTGAGGATGGAAATACACCTCAACAACTCCTAATGACAACTTTGAACGATTCCTAAACAGAAAGGTAAAGGGGCCACTGCAGGATGACCCCATCAAGACACTCTCCGCCACAACAAAATCTCTGTCTACTTGGATCAAGACATTTTTCTGTGTTGTTATGCAATGTCTCTTTCACCTGAGAGAAAAAAGATGAGACACTCGGAGGCCCAAGACACTATAAAACTTTATAAGCTACAAGTATCAATTTGCATGTTACCCACCTCTGTAGCTTAAGTGTCTTGTCCAAACTGTACGTGTTAGGAAGTTAATCCCCAACACGATACGGTTGAGAGGTGGAGTCTTTAAGAGATTAGTCACGAAGATTCTACCTTCACAAATGAATCAATGTCCTGCAGAAGGTAAGTTTCCGCATGAGTGGATCCCTAACAAAAGGAGGAGATTCATACCCTCTTCCTTTCTCAAAGTGCTTTAATTCGGCATGTTTAGAGTATCTTCTGCATGCTCCTGGTTATAAGAATTTGAGAAAGCCTGCATATGATATTGCCAGCTTTCAATGCAAAGGATGAGCTTTATCATACTGAGAAAAGGCAAACTGTTGGACAGACAGACATGTCTGTCAGATGGCATAGAGTATCAACCACCGTATATCATATGATACTTATGTGCCCATGCTGGACATGGTCATACGGTGGATAGAGAAATTTAAGACTGAGGCCTACAACAAACCTGTTTATACAAAGATTAGTTGTGGAATGCTTGCTGGGATGTTCCCAGAGTACATTGGGATGCCCCAACCTCATGAAAAGTTTCTTTACCCCCTTACTAACAAACTGTCAGCAAAGAATGAGGTTTAGTAATGATCAGACAAGAAAAGCATAGAGCCAGCTCGTGTTTTAAATAACTATCTTTAAGAAATAGCATTCATTTATTTATGTGTATAAAAGATGGGGTTGGGTGGGGAGAGAGACAGAGCATCACAGTGCATATGAGGGACAGAGAGCGACTAGTGGGCAGTCCTTTTCTGTTTTCTTCTTCCGCCATGTGGGTTCCACTCAGATCATCAGGACTGCCATCAAGAGCGTTTATCCGAAGAGCCATCTCCAACGCCCCCTATTTTGATTTAATGGGTGAAGCATCTAAATCATTCCACATCAGGAAACCTTTGGAAATTGTTGCATTTCATTTAATTTTGAGGTCAATGAGGCACTGAAAACAAGTGTCCAACATTTTCTGGTTCATGGTCTCAAATAAACAATGAGAAATCCCATTTCCTGTTTGGGTTGGGTCTATTGGATTCCAGCCCAACAAAGCTTTGAATTACATTGCAGTGACATGCAAGGATTTGGAAGGGAAGAAATGAGGCACAGAGGAAAGTTGGAACAGTTCCAGGAAATCTGGCTAAAATTAAGTCTCAGAGGAAATAATGGCAGCTAGTCCATGAGTCAGTGTCCCAAAGGCCAAGTGCATCTTGAAGCAATAAGAGCTCAATGCACAGGACTGGCCAGTCTAACAAAGGGGCCTTTCTCCTTCTGAGACCCCTCCCCATGTTGGCCTTTCTAAGACAGTTTGCTCCACATAATAGAATACAGGAACAATGAGCTATGTGAGTAACCTGGAAGAGAAATTAGTCCCAGTTTAAATTTACTCCAAATGTAAAGAACATATTAGATTTCAAACACTTGGTGGAAAAAGAGGGTTAAAATATTAACAAGTTTTGAGCTGATTAAATGTTAATGTGGTAACACTTTAAGTTCACTGAAATAAAATAATTTAAATTAACTTTATTTGAACACTTTTAGGAACTGGTAGCATATTTTTATTAATGTTTTTATTAAAAATAGAATTGTATCATTTTCCTTCCTCTTCCATGCCCCTTTCCCTCTCAAATTCCTGGCCTCCTCATCTCTAATTGTTTTATATATGTAATATATGCATATAAATACATAGATACAGCCTACTGAGTCCTTCAGCATGGCATGTATGTGATTTCAGGGCTGACTCCTTGCAGTAGATAAGCAATGAGAGGGCCTTTCCATGAGGACCATTTCTCCCACCCTCAGCATATCTCAGTTGCCTGTAGCTCTTTATCTAGGGGCAGAGTCCCAAAGGTTCCCCCCCCCACGTTGTCCATGGTAAGATCTTCTTCCTCTGGCAGCCATATTGTGTCAGTATCCTGGGTAAAGCATCTCTGTCCTTTGTAGGAGACACAATGTCACAGCAGACGTCCTGGTCCCCTGGCTTCTGCAGTCTTTCCACCCCCTCTTCCTTGGTGTTCCCTGAGCTTCAGGTGAAGGATCTGTATTGTAGTCATATCTGCTAGGGCTGGGCTCCACATGATGAGTTGTTCTTGGCATTTTGACCAATAGTGTTTTTTCTTTAACAGTCTCTGACTGTTGCAAAAAGAAGCTCCTCTGGTGAAGGTTGGAAGCTACACTAATCTGTGTGTATAAAGATAAATATTTAGAATGCAGTCAGGAATTATGTAGCCTTGGTAAAGTGGGGTAGTGGGTTCTCTTCTAAGATCCTTAATATCACTAGGCCTGGGTAGTTGGTTAGGTTTTCAGTACTGGGCATCATTTCCCTCCTGCTGAGAAGACCTTAAGTCCAGTCAAACAGTGTTGGCCACTGCTAAGATGTGAATGCCACTATTTCAACTTTAGGGATGTCTTGCCAAGCTAGTTGTTGGTTTGCAGGATTCACAGCTGTGTATATATATTTGTTGTTTCCCTGTCTTGTAGCTTACATAGCACCATCTGATTCTATGAAAGATTGTCTCAGGGAGGGCTTTTACATTCAGCTTAGATCTTCTGTATCCTGCATCTAAAGCACATGGTGTCTTCAGCAACAGAGACATACTTTCAACCTCTGGGAGGTAACCAAGGGCAACAGTGATTGTTTTAGAAGTATCTTGGATTCCCTTTCCCTGACCAACAACTTGAAAGTGTTTCTCATGATTGATGCTTATTTTTTCCCCCTGATGTTCTATGAATCTTTAAGGAAACAATGTCAGTAAAAAGTAGCTTAACTTCATTTGAAGCTGAGGCTGGTGAGATAGCTCAGCGTTTAAAGGCTAGGCTCCCAACAAAATACATAAACTATATATGTACATGTATACACATACACGTATGTGTAATTTGGGGTAAGTAGAAGATATTACTATTCCTACAGCTTTTCCAAACATCCTCCATGTTATTTTCCCTTCTCTCTTTCTCTCCTTCGGTATTGACCTCCATTTCTGTCTTAGTATTTCATTGCTGTGAAGACACATCATGGCCATGGCAACTCTTATAAAGGAAAGCATTTAATTCAGTGTAGTTTATTGTGTCAGGGGATTAATCCATTCTCATAATGAAAGGGAACATGGTGGCAGCAGGCAAACATGATGCTAGAGAGGTAGCTGACGTTGGATATCTGGAGCCATAGGCTACAAGGAGAAAGAGACAGACATAGGGACTGGCTTAAGCTTTTAAAACCCTGAAACCCACCCCCAGTGACACAATTCCTCCAACAAGGCCACACCCACTCCAACAAGGCCACACCTCCTAAACCCTCTCAAGTTGTATCACCCCCACAAGTGTTCAAGTACATAAGCCTCTGGGGGCCATTCCTATTCAAATCACCACACCCCATGGCCCCAATTAAAGCCTCCCCCATCTCCCCATTTCCCCATTTTTCCTCTTGTATCACTTGAATCCTGCTAGTGCCCTCTCTGGTACTCCTCGACACCTCTCACTGTAGAATTTTTGGATCACTTGAGCATTTAAATGTGACCATTGTAAAAAAAAATACATGTGCTAAACTGATCATGTGTGCTATATGCCCATATGTATGCAGATATGCATGAATCTCTCATTGACCTCAAAGCCCAGTTTAATTCTCCAAAATTGACTGGAAAGTAAACCCTAGGAATTTTCTCATCTCTGTCTCCCCGGCAGTGGAATTGTAGGAACAAACTGCATTACCTGGCTTTTTATTTATTTTAGCATGGGTTCTGGGGATCTGAACCCAGGTCCTCATACTTGTAAAACAGCTACCTTACCAACTAAGCCACCTCTCCAGCCCCTAAAGATTTAAAGTGTGTGTGTGTTTGTGTATGTATGTGGACATATGCACAAGTGTGTATATGTATATATATGTCTGTGCATGTATGTTGTGCGCGTGTATGAGCATGTGTGTGTGTAAGTACATGCATTCAGGTGTCCATAAAGTCCAGAAGAAAGCTGCTAAGTCATAGGTTGCTATGAGACACCTAATATGAATACTGGGAACCAAACATAGGTCTTTCCTCTGTGCACACTCTTAAGCCATTTCTCCAGTCCCAAATTGCATGTTTTAAAACAATCACAACACAGCTACAAAGAGAAGAAATATTCTCTGTGCAGGATAAAGTTGTTCTGAAAGCAGTACGGATATAATAAGAGCCTCAGACATATGCAGGCAGTACCATGGGTACCAGCTGGCTGCCTCCCAATGTGAGCACAAAAAGAGCAATGTTCCGGCAGCACATATATGTCATTATTCATAATCAATGAAAACTCTAATGTACCTGGGTATAAAGTAATATAGAATGCCAGTGACTTCTACAAATTAAAATTTGTACACCCTCACCTAAAATCATTTACGTTTAGATGTTTTCAATGTTGCCTTTGTTCAAATGCTCCCTTTTGAACACCGGGCTTTGGCTTTGAATGCTCATTTTGGGTCTTCCTTGATCCTTCCACTACTGCCCTTTCCAGAACCCTTGCTAAGTCCAAAGAAATGGTGCTATTACAAAGGGCCACAATTCGGCAGGTCCTGAGATTCCTAGCAGAAGCTGTATAAACAGGAAGAATATAAGGCTGTAATTTAATGCAAAGGATCATTTCTTTCCAGGACAAAATATAGGGTCTCGGGACTGGGGATTCAGTGTTAGGTGAATGAGGAGTGTGCATGCTCCTGACATCAGGACTGATGTAGTCATACCCACAGTGATTCAGGCTAATACCAAATGAGAAAAAAGCAATACTGGACCCTTCCGATGTGTTCATCAGTAACCCACCATCTAAAATTTCTGATATCTAAAGTTATTCCCTTGAATTCCTAGTAAAAGAATACTACACTGTGTGAAAAGCAGCAGGTTAAGACTTTGGATTTTTTTTAATGGTTCCAGATTATTTATTAAATTAAAAGTATACACCGAGCCAGCCTGTGGGTCAAGCAGTTCTTTTGGGCTACAGGGAAGCTTTCTCCCCCCATGCCTCTCACAGTGTGACTACTTCCTCTTCTCAGGATCTCAGACATTCAGCTTGACCTCTCAAGAGGTCAAATGTATTTGTCCCAGCTTCCCACCTTCTCCTGGTAACAGTTAAGGTGTCTGTTCCTTCCCTTCCCATGGGGTTCCCTTGGATCTGAAAGCCTTAACACTGTAATTCCTGGGCACATGGAGAGATTACACCTGATCCAGACTAAGCCAATCACATCTACGCTGAAAAAACTTGGAATCTAAGTAGACACTCCAGACTAGGAGACCAGAGTTGTGTCTAACAGTGATTTGGAGATAGGCTATAAACTACCAACACCACTGAGTATTTTGTCGTCTCAGGGCCAGGCTACTATTCCTCTGATACACTAAACTAACCTCAGAGCTTTCCAATAAGTTCGGTCTACATTGCAACCAACAACTAAAACTACAAGTTGCCTTCCTTTTCTCAAAAATGGCACAGGCTGGGTAAAAAGGGAGTGGACAGTCTTACCCCATGGCTCAACAATGAACTGACATTGTGTGGAGTATGACTAAAGTCACTCGCTCATGACTGAAGCTTTAGAAGATCCTTGGTAGTTCAACATCCTGATGTTAGAGAGCTCTGTCTGTCTGTTCACACCGAAGTAGATTTGTGAGCTACTTAATCTGTCTCTTTCTGCCAGTGCTCCAAGGTGCTAGGGACCGACTGGCTGCCATCTCTGCATCTGCAGGTCATTAAGCTACTGTATCTCAGCCCCGGGGTCACTCTTACATGCTGTCAATAATTCTCTGAAACTCTGCGGCTGGGGAGAACTAGCTACAGGTACATGGGAGGGGGCAGGGGGAGGGGCTTGTTGCTGTCAGTGGCAGTTCCCACATTCTTGTCCCTCTGCCCTCACCTGCACTGCATCCCCTTCAGTGACCCTAGATGAGTTTTGACCATGTGCCAACATTAAAGTTCCAAGAAAAAGAGAAAAGTGTGATCTCTAAGCCCCTTCCATAATCCATAATCTTCTATTATAAATTCACTCTAGGGAGTGTGTGTGTGTGTGTGTGTGTGTGTGTGTGTGTGTGTGTGTGTGCGTGCATGTATGTCCATCTTTGCAGGGGTTGGCAATTCCTGATCATTATTGAACGACCCTCCCTTGGGAGCAGCTTAGTAACAGAGGTACTGACCTCTGGAGAAAAAGGGCCCTTTCTTAACCTCCAAAGCTCTTCTAATATAACCTGCTTCTGGCCACTTCTCTTGACTTTTCAATGGACACCCTGTGGCCAATGGAAATAGAGCCACCTGGAACCTAGGACCCCATCAAGAATTTGTCCCAATGCCAGGGTTCAAAAGCCACCCTGTCCAGATGTCTCAGAGCTTGCTTCCTGTATCCCAGAAAACACTTTTCCTGAGAGGACCTTCTGAGTGGACGATGAGCTTCAACGCTACACATTTCTTAGCCCAAAGTGCTCATAAGTGACAGCTGATGGAAGGTGGAGGTGAAAGAGAAACTGCCCCTGACTTTCCCATGCACATTCACATCACCCTAGCAAGATGGAAGAGTCTAGAAAAAAGACCAAGTAGGATGGCCAGGGCCTTTACTTAAAGTTCTTACTCCTGCCCCACAAGTATCATGGAAGAACCTGACAGGAAATAAGTCACCTCTGGGCCCAAGGTGTAAGAAAAAGGCCACTAAAGCTATTAAGTCAAATTTTAGGAGATGCCAAGACACACGGTGCAGAAATGAAGCCACACGGAGCTTCATGGTTTAGCCACCAAGTGAATTCAACAAATGATGTCAGTGAGGGTGAGACCTGAGCAAGCAGGAGTTTGTGGCTGTCAATTCTAAAGTGACCTCTGGGTCCTAGAGCCCATACTGGGGCACATGAACCAAAAGGCAAAGTATTCTCAGGAGCAAAATCTTCCCTAGTGTTCCTCAGAGGTGGATAACCTGAACTGCTGAATCATGGATAGAAGATTCCAGAAAGCAGGAAAGCCATACCAACTGACCACTCACTCCTGCTATGGGCAATGAGCTGACAAACATCTGTTCAAGTTCTCTACATTCCTGACAGGTATGTTCTCCTCCACCACCTCCTGTAGACCTTATCCTTTTAGAGATGAGTGTTTCTATTGCTCTCCCCACTCTCCATCATTACACATTGGGTGCAATGCGGTGACACATCTGTTCCTTTGTAAGGGCATGGGAAACGCATCCAGACTTGATGCAGATGGGGAAGTTACATCCAGGAGACTTGAGTTGTTTCTGGTGGGGAAAGAGGTGTTGTTATCATAAACAGGAACACTCTGAGCTTGTGGATACAAGAAGGAGGGAGCGATTGTCTTTAGCCAGTCTGTGTTCAAGTCAACCTGACCCTTCTAGTCATAAACTTTGGACCCTTCTCTACAGAGAGGAGGTGGTGAGGCAGGATGGAGCAAACATTGCATTATGCCTCAACCACAATGATGGATTCAGAATGGAAATATGGCCAGCCAGACTGCGGTGTTTCAGACCTTAAATCTCAGCACTTAGAGAGGCAGAGCAGGAAGATCTCTGAGTTTGAGGTCAGCCTGATCTATAGAGTGAGTTCCATGACAGTCAGAGGTATACAGAGAAACCATATTTCTGAGAAGAAAAAAAAAAATAGGAATGTTATTAAGCCTAGAGCTGCTGGAAAGGATTTCTTTCTTGATGGAGCAGCTGTCAGACTAGGAGCCCAGAGCTATTTGTGACTCTGTTCCCTAGTGTGTGGAGAGAGATCATACGGTCTGGGTCCCCAGAGAGCCACTGACTACTATAGGTCTACTCTCATTGTCTGAGCAGCTCACCTTACTTTGTGAGTTAAACTGCATAGAACTACTACTGTGCAACACACAAGCATTGAGAGCAACCAATCAAATCTCAACTTAAGTTAGTGTGTATGTGTGTGCCTGTGTCTGTATGTCTCTGTGTGTATGTGTCTGTGTGGGTGTATGGGTGTTTGGGGGTGGGGGGGCTGTACATGTGAGAGCCTGGAGAGGCCAGAACAGAGTGTCTGATCTTTGGAGCTGAACTTAATATCATTTGTGAGCCACCTAGAGATGATGCTGGGACTTGAACTTTGGTCCTTACAATAAAGTGACACTTTTAACTGCTGAGTCATCTCTCCAGCCCCTCTCATTCTGTTTGCATATCCTCCCGACCAAATAAATGTAATGTTGCCTTATTTGTTTTTATTGTGGGTATGAGCATGTGTGCATGCATACAGAAGAATAAAACTAAGTCCTTATTTTCACCCCATATAAAAATCAACTCACAATGAATCAAAACTTCAGTGTATAACCCTAAATACTTAAATTGCTAGAGGGGATGGGCCTCCAGGGATAGGTAAGGTAATATTGTACCAAACAGCACACCCATAGCACAGGCATCAAAACCAGCCATCAATAATAGGACTCCATGAACTAGTAAAGCTTCTATAAGCAAAAGAAGTTCTCAGCAGAGCAAATAGATTGCTGCAGAATGGGAAAAAAGAATCTTATCATCTTCACTCCAGACAGGGGGATAATTGCCAGAACTTATAGAGAACTTAAAAATTAATGCAAAATAATAATAATAACAAACCCACCAAAACTCAAATACAGAATAGTGAAATAAACAGTTTTCAAAAGAAGAAGCACAATTTGCTGATAAGTTTGGGGGTTTTGTTGGTATTGTTTATTTGTTTGGTTGGTTCTGATTTTCAACAACCCTAGTCAATGGGGAGATACAAATGAAAACTCCTGTGAGATCCCAGCTCACCCTAGTCAGAATAACTGTCATCAGGAAGTTTGAAAGCAAACAGTGATGAGGACATGGGAAAGAAGGAACCTACTCACTGCTGCTGAGAGTGCAAACTACAGTGGAGATCAGTATGGAGACTTCTAGAAGATAGAACTACCATGTAATCCAGCCATGCTACTCCTGGACATGCAAGGTGTGCTATTCTACCAGAGAGACGCTTGCACATCTGTGTCTATTCCTGCTTTATTCACAAAAGCTAGGAAATGGCGGCAGCTTAGATGTCAATCCGAAAAACAAGTGAAAAATGAAAATGTGGTACATTACATAAAATGGTATAGCTCTTTTCAGCTGTAAAGAAAGATGAAATTATGAAATTTGCAGTGGGTGGGTCTGAAAAGTATAATTAAACAAGGTAATCCAAAGTCAGAAAGATTTTAAAAATGCATGTTTTATCACATGTGCAGGTCCTAGTCTATAGTATTTAGCATGTATATGTTTGTATATGTGTTTGTATAAAAAAAGAGTGTGAGTGTGGATAGCCTAAATAACTATGCAAGGGACCATCAAGAGAGAGTAAAATGGGGATGAGGAAGAACAGAGTGGGCAAAAGATCATAGAGGGTGTGGAAGAAAAAAGAGACTAGGAAGTAGGTTACAAGGTAGAATGGAAAGGTCAGGTTAGCAGAAAGGTGGGGGGAATACAGGGGTGGGGAGAACCCGAAAGTTCACTCTGTCCGAAATTGACATGTGTATGCTAATTTTGAAAATTAAATACAGAAATTAGTATAGATTATACATAATAGGCTCTTAAGAGACAAGAACTTAACTCAGGGAGATCTCTGTAGAGAAGCAGGAAAGCTGAGAACCGCAGTCCAGCTTAAGGCCTTTTCCTGTCCTGCCCCCAACACACCTTCCTGCCTGCTTGGCTGCCTGAAACATCGGGATTTACAGCACACACACACACACACACACACACACACACACACACACACACTCACCACAGTTCTGAGATTACAAACCTAGACCCCTCCTTCACACAGCACCACCTGGAGCCTGCTAGAACCAGTGAGACCAGAGAACTTTACCTTCCTTCCTAGATCAAATGGATTTACAGGTTTCTATAGGGCATTCTGTCCAAATGCTGCAGAACACACATTCTTCTCAGCAGCCCATGGAACTTTCTCTGAAATAGATCATGTGTTAAGGCATAAATCAAGACTCTAAACAATTATGAGAAAATGGAAGTAGTTTCTTATATCCTCCTCAGTCCCTGTGAAATAGGACTGTAAATCAACAGCAAGAGAAACTCTAGAACATACAAATTCATGGGGATGAAATGACACACTGTGAAATGATGTAAAGGAAGCCATCAATCAAGTGAAGAGACCACCTACAGAATGGTAGGAAAACTTACATTTTCAACAGAGGATTGTTATCTAGACAATGCAAACAATTCAATAAGCTAAACATCAAGAAAACAAAAAACCCAATCAAAATATGGGCCATGAAACAAAACAGAATAAATACAAATGACTAATAAACAATTTCAAAGGAGTTTGGCATCATTAGCCATCTCACCCCAGGAAGAACACCTATCATCAAGAAAACAAAGAGCAGCAAATGCAGATGAGGATGGAGGAGAGGGAACACTTACCCCTTGATGATGGGAGTGTAAGTTGGTATAGCCACAGCCACTATGGAAATTAGTGCTGAGTTTTCTCCAGAAAGCTAAAAACAAAAGAACCAAATGATCCAGCTATGCTACACTAGGGCATAGAGCTAACAGTCCTCACATCTTTCTACAGAAAAACTTGCACATCCAGGTACATTGCAGCTCTTCTCATAATATGTAGGAAATAGAATTAATCGGCCTAGATGTCCACCAGTACAATGAAAACGTAGTAGAGCTGGAAAAGAGGGTGATTAAAGGTATGAGACCCACGGGATAATTCAGAAGACCTGGGTTTGTCACAGGCTCATGTGTAATTAAAATACACGTGGACCTTGCAATGCCAATAAAGAGTGTTTTCAATCTACAGGTTTAAAAGCTAAATTGAGGCTAAATGACTGGCTTAGGAACACAGGGTAAACTGGTTGCTTAAAAGAGGAGACCCAAACTCCCTCCCTCCCTCCATCTATCTCTCTGTCCCTCCTCCTTTCCTCCCTCCCCTCCTTTCTTTTTCCCTTCCCTGTGTTATGGCATCCTATCATGCTGGAGATCTAAGGCAAGGCAGTGTAGAAATAAGAAAGGAAGTAGACCCTTCTCTCCCAGGGCTCCGTTAGGTGTCCTAGCTCTGGGATGACGTCTGCACTTCATCCCTTTTATCCAAATCCCACAAACTCTGGAAGCAGGTGCTTGAGGAAAGATTCATCGGGGCTGTGAGGCTAATGAATGGCAGAGGCTGGGTTGGAGAATGCATCTACAAACATTGAAGCATCTTCCAATCACCTTTAGCGATTGGATCCTCTCGGGTCCCATGACTTCCAACATTCAGTCCTAACCCTAACACTTGACTGTTGCACTCACTGTAGTTTGTGTCTGATCAAGCCCCACACGGCACCACACCTTATACCAGGTCCAGAAGTCCCACCATGGCAATGCAATGTAGTGCCTGAGAGAATGGACTCCAATCTGAGGGGTATCATATGGATTTGCCCTTTTAACTAATGTTAAGTACTCAGTTATTTCTATGTTAAAAACCAGCATGGATTATCAAGCAAAACACACACATACACACACACACACACACACACACACACACACACACACACACACATACATGGCCATTAACTTCTGAGATAAAGCCTGAGATTTCTATCCAGCTGTGGTTTACAATGTTTCAGTGGAGAAGTATAAAAGGAATTCAGCAAACAGGATAAAGGGCTTAGGATGGAATTTCAGAACTTCTCGTTTGCCCCACTTGCCTTCCAGGCTCGGCTCATCACCATGTCCTCGGGAACCACTGAACGCCCCTACTGCACCCTTTCATCTTCTTTTCCTTGCTCTTCACTTTCCCTGCAGCCTGGAATTTCCTTCTGTTCATTTAAAGACATACTTGCCTAGCATATTAGTCGAGGTTCTCTAGAGGAACCGAAATGCTAGAATGAATGTACATACATATATACACGCGCGCGGGTTGAGAAGAAAAGAACATTTATTAGACAGGCTTACAGGCTGTGGTCTGGTAGCCCAGCAATGTCTGTCTCAGGATGGAAAGGCCAAGAATCCAGTAATTGTTCTGTCTACAGGGCTGAGCATCTCAGTTGTCCCAGTCTGGCACTGGACCACTAGAGGATTCTGGGAGAGCTGCAGATCTTTAGTCTACATTGGAATCCTGAAGGAGTTCTAATATAGGTGAAGGATGCCTCATCAGCAGGGTAGATGAACTTGCCAGTGAGAGTGAGGTCAAGGGCAAAACCTAAAGTTCCCTTCTTCCATGCGAGTTTTGTGGGCTGCCACTGGAGCACCTGGTTCTGATTTAGAATGGGTCTTCTCTCCTCAAATAACCCAACCAAATATATTCCTCACAGGCATGCCCAGCAGCTTAAATTTCTATTGCTTTCAGATGCAATCAAGTTGGCAGCCAAGATTAGCTTTCACATCTCCCACAAAGTCTTCCAGGCCCACATCTCCCAGGAAGTCTTCCAGGTCCACATCTCTCTTCCACTAGCCCTAATCCCAGCTACTGTACAGCAATATTAGCTGTCTGTGGTATTAGACCTGTCTCCTAAGCTGCTCAACAGTAGAAGCTGTATCTGCTACATTTTTGTTCCCTCATGCATGGAGCAGGTATTATCCCCAGAGAAACAAAAATGTTATAGACTTAAGGAGCACTTACATGATGATGTTGTTTAAGCCTCAAAAAATCCCACAAGAAAGTTTTCGTAGTCTACAGATGTAAAAACTGACATGTAGAGGCTGTTTCTCAGCACCATTCAGACTCCAGGGGCCGTGCTTTCAACCCACATAGTGGTTTTTTCTTTCTTCCTCCTCTGAAATTGATGGTAGAGATCATGACATAACTTTAATAGCTCTGCAGACAATAGAATCACGCCGATGACCCCCAATTTCACCTAACCCTCAAAATCATTAGCTATAATAAAACATTTTTGATTTGAGTTACTGAGTGTTTGTCGTTAGAAAGGTTGTTAGGCTGCAGCAGAAAGTCACGGCAGGCTTGCTCTAGAACAGCCTGCTCGCTCCTTGTCAATATCTCTCCCCAGCCACCAGTGCTCTTCTGGGTTCTCCGACACAGTGGAGTGTCTTCCTGCAGGACACCTCTGAGACTCTCTCCCTCGACACACCCCTACCGTAGACTCCTTCTGACCCTCCCTTCTCTCTCCTGTCCTGCTTGCCTTGTTCCCAGTAAGATCTGTGTCTTTCCAAAGGCACATTTGAACATTTAAAATGAAGATGGGGAGAGAAGTTCATATAAAATTTGAGAGAATGCCATGCTACTGCTGTTTCCCATCCTTAGTTCATATTTTTGGACATGAGCCAAAAGATGACCATCAATTTTATACCAGATATGAGATAGCCATTCATTCACATTCCTCTCCCCCAGCCAGAGGCCTTCATTAATTCTTTATTCCTTCTGAACTCAATAATAACTTGAAACATTTCCCTTGGCATGATATTATATATTCATTACCTTTCATAGAAAAAAGTCTATTATAATTTAAAAAAAAAAAACCAATGTATGTGGGGCTGCAGGGATGTGTCTGTGGCTAAAAGCACTTGCTGATATTGCAGACAACTCTGGTTCCATTCATAGCACCCACTTGGTGGCTCACAACTGTAAAGGACTCCAATTCCAGGAGATCTAGCGCCCTCTTCTGGCCTCCTCAGGAACCATGCACCTATACAGGCAAACTCTCATACACATAAAATTTTTAAAATAAGTATTTTTTTTAAAAAAAAATCTCCCTTCCCCTAAGATCCTATATTGAACTTGCGTTTTCCCAGCTATGATGCGGTGATATTATCCATCTGTGTTACTAAGGTTGACTCCTAAGCTGCTTCATAATGAGGACTGTACCTGCTGCTTTTGGCCAACATGTTGTTCAGAATGCTTCATAAACATCAGTACCCCTGGAAATGCTCTTTCTTGTGATGATCTCAGCATAGCCCACATTTTCCCTTCCCAGTCCTGTTCTTCTTATTAACAAAGAACCTACCCATCAAAACTAAGATTTTTTCATCCCTCCCTAGCTGGGGTTTGACTAAACTATTAACCATATACTAACAGTTTTCTTAATTTAAAAAAAAAAAAAAGCACTTCAAGAAAACAAATGCCACTATTATGAGGCTGTTTCTAAAATTCCAAATTGCTTCCTGTTTCTTGATTTAGACTTCATGTGCCTGCCCAGATCATGTGCCAGGGGTTCTGAGGGAAGTAGAAAAGCCAGAGTCCTTGGATTTCACGACTGTCTTTGTTCTAGGTCTCAGGTGGACCAAACAGGGAAGCAAGGTCACATCCTGTGGCCTTACCAAGACTATTGGTCACCCAACATACAAAAATAGGACTCTGCTAAACAGGCAATGAGGTGTCAAAATTGATACTCATTTCCACACATGTAAATCTTTCCTTCACCTTGGTTATACCTTTCTTCACATCACTTCCTTCTTGCTTCCAATCTAGACAGATCAGTCTCTCCTGATCACCAAGGTAATGGCTATTCCAGCCCTCTCTCATTACCACACCACCACACTACCTTTCTGAAGTCAACACTGACTCCTTAAACGATGTTTCTTCAGACCTTCATAGCTCAGCATGTATTAGGTCTGTATCATTCCTAGATGCGCCTCCAGACTGGTGGGGTAGAATGGCTTGTACACGCCAATGTGTTGTTTGTCTTCTCAACATTATCTTGAGGTTTGTAGAGAGCAGAAAGTCTATGTTGCCCATGTTTGGATGTCCCACAATGCTTGTTAAAGGGCAACGTAGACAGAAAACTCTTGATTAAAATCTGATGAGTAAAAGGGTGGGAACCCCATCATTTGTCATCTCTTAATTGTAATGATATTAGTTACTATTCTTTTGGGTCACTATTGCTGTGCTGAAACACCATGACTAAAAGGCAAGTTGGGGATGAAAGTGTTTATCTCACTCACAGCTCCATATAGCAATTCACCATCAAAAGCAGTGAGGGCAGGAGCTCAAGCAGGACAGGAGCTGATGCAGAGGCCATGGAGGAGTGCCACATACTGGCTTACTCCTTCATGGCTTGCTTAGTCTGATTTCTTATAGAACCCCGGACCACCAGCCCAGGAATGGCACCACCCATAATGGGCTAGGCCCTCCTCCTCCCCTTCCTCCTCTACTAATTAAGAAAATGCTCTACAGACATGCTTACAGCCCAACCTTATGGAAGCATTTTCTCAGTTCAAATTTCCTCCTCTCACGACTTTGGCTTGTGTCAAGTTGACATAAAACTATCCTGCACACTATTATTAAACTTGCTTTAGAGAGGCACAGTAATATCCCATAAGACAAAAATCTCACAGAACTCAATATACCTAAGAAATCACTATTGGACAGGACATTGTATTCATTTGTGAGCTGGGCAAGTCTGAGCTTTTCTGAGAGCCTCCAGGTAGACAGAGCCATTGGGCGCGGTCAACCAGAAGGCTAAGTGTGGAGGAGGAGAGAGTGCAGGGAAGAGGCAGGGTAGAGCACAGAGGTCCCAGAAGTGAAGTGCCTTCTGACAGGACCATCACCTCTATCTCAACCCCCTCCAGAAAGTCTCTTTCGAGGCAATGACTCAAGGGCTGCAGAGATGAGGTCAAGGTCAGTACTGCTGAGCAGCAGCCGGCTTGGGGAGGTGTCAGAATGCCTCAGGCTGGTTGCTTCCAACCAGGGCTCTCATCTACTTGGTGGGACTGCAGGCCAGCACACCAGGACAGCATGGCTGCACCACCCTAGTTCTTCCTGGCCAGGCAGTTCCTGTCTGCATAAAACTAACTCTTATTAAATGTAGCCATTGTAGGTTTTTCATGCTCTAGTGGATGGCACTGCACCCACATACATATTAACAACACTAACCAGACAATGTATAAATAAACAAAGTTGGGAAGGGACATGAGCAGAAGAGGTAAGGATGGGTATGATCATATTTCATTATAAATATTTATAAATATATTCAAGAATATTTTTATTCATTTTTTAGGATAAAGAATATTTTAAAATTCCCTCTTACAGGAGCTCAGAGGTTAAGAGCACTGACTATTCTCCCAATGGACCTGAGTTAGATTCCTGGCACCTACATGGTGGCTCACAAAATCTGAAACTCTACTGCCAGAGGATCTTCTGGTCTCCATGAACACTATGCACACAAGTAGTTCACAGACATACATGCAGGCAAAACACCCAAACACATAAAATAATTTTTAAAAAATCCATATTTTACTCATGCAGATGTATTCTACTGGGTTGCAATCTTTCTGCTCTGTTGTCGGCAATGTTCCCTGAGTTCTAGGTGTGAGAGTGGTTTGTAGATGTATTCATTAAAACTGAACTCCACAACACTGCATTGTGATTGGGTGTGGTTTTCTGTAGTGGTCTCCATCTGTTGCAAAGGAAAGTTTTCTTGCTGTGGAGTGAATAGTACACTTATTTGTAGGAATAAGAACAACAAAATAATTGTTGTTAGGGATCATGCTTGGTTAGTAAATTAGTGGTTGTAGATTTTCCTCTAATATCCATGATTTTACTAGCACTGAGTACTTAGCTATGTAGTGGAGAGCATTGCCCCATATTGGTGAACACCAAATATTATTGTAATTAACAGTCGCTGGCAACTGATAAACAAAGGCTTAATATTTTTAAGGCGTTTACAGGGTAACACTCACTGATACAAAAAGTCAGTCGTGCAGTTCCTAAAATAATAGACTGGTCTATGCAGCTAAAGCGGGTCAGGTCCTTCCTCTAAGAGAAGAGAGGGAGGGAGAGAGAAAGAGAGAGAGAGAGAGAGAGAGAGAGAGAGAGAGAGAGAGAGAGAGGAAGAAAGAAAGGGGCAGGAGCATATGTACACTCTATCTTAAACTGGCCCTCTGGCCACACCCTAATACTGGGGCTTCAAGGCCTAAAGGCCACGCCTCTAGTCAAGGTGATAGGTGATAGCGCCTGCTCTACACTACATAGCTAGGTTTCTAGTACCAGGCGTGGTATCCCTCCTGTTGAGCGGATCTTAAGTCAAATTAGAGAGCCATTGGTTACCTCCAAGATGCGTTCCACTAGCAAGTAATAAGCAGAGTTGCTTAAAAGTTTGGGTATGGCAAGTCTGTGTCAAGAGTAACGTAAGCACACTTTTGCACTGGACCAGAGTTTGCTTCTGGGCCCCCAGGTCAAGCAGCTCATCTTGTGCTAATGGTCCAGCCACTATAGAAATCATTATGGCAATTTCTGGAGAAACTAAAATTAGAACAACTATGTGAACCAGCTGTATTGTTCCTTGGTGTGCAAAAACAAAAAAAAAATAGAAGGAAAATGAGCACATATATATATAAAATCAAAAATTTTCTGCTTTTTTAAATGGATGTGTGTGTGTGCACATGTTTGTAAAAATGCAAGCATCCATTTGTATGAGTGTGGAGGCAAGAAGAGAATGTTGGGAGTCCTCTGTTTCTCTCCACCTTAAGGTCTTTTATTAAAAAGTTGAATATGGCCACTCTTGGCTTTTTACACGGATGCTGGGGATTTGAACCCAGATCCTCAGGCTTGTGCATCAAGCCCTTTTACTCATTGAACCATCTCTCTAGCCACCACAGTAGATATTTTTTCAGCCATAAAGAATAAATTAATGTTATTCACTAGAAAATGGATGGAATTGGTGATGATCACAAAGTGAATTAAGGGATCTCAGAAAGACACATATGATATTTGTTCTTTCATTTGTGGTCCCTGGATTTTATATAGATATATAAAATCACAACTTGGAAGTAGAAGTGAGGTTGTCTAGGGGGATAAGCGTGGGATTAACAGGGGTGGGAGGGGACAGGACAGGGGAGGGCACTTGGGGAAGGAAATGCAATCCATGTGCAACACACGCAGTGTGAAATGTAACAATTAGTTCAAGGAGAAATCGGAAGAGGAAGAGGAGGAGCCTAAGCGCTCTCACGCCTCCTGTAGGTGCTGGTTCTTATTGTCTGTGTCCTTCTCATTTATTTGCTTTTATTATGATTTGAACATAAAACTTTAAAATGTATCTGTAGAAATCACTTGAGACCTCAGACAGCATCTTCTTCCAGGTAGCATCTTCATTTGTTGTGGGAAGCGTCTAGGGAGACTGGTAATCTGCAATGCCCTGAATCTAAGTTCAAGGTTTCAGACTTGTGATATGTCAATAATTAAGTGAAAGCAGGGGACTCAGGCTCTCCTTGACAGCAGTTTCTTTAAGTTTATGTTAGATCAGCAGTCCAGCCCTGTAGGGCCTTGGCTCTAAGTGCCAAGATGTTTTAATGAGACTCCCACCTTTAAAAAGAAAGTGAACAACAGATTCTAACCATTAAATCCCAGCCATTTGTAATTTTCAAAAATAACTCATCTCTCAACCTCCTCTTCAGATCAACAAATGCCCCTCGGACAAAAGTATAATCATAAATGCCAAGTTCTGCCTGCCGGTGAGCCATGCTGGTAATGCCACATCACATCAGTACTTCTAATCCCAGTTAAACCCATGGCATTTCAGAAGCCAGGCAGCACTGTCTGATTTGTTTAATTGCTTCCTTGTGGCGGAGCCTCCCACTCCAACTACAGAGTCTGCCAAGAGGAAAGGGGAACCTGGCCATCGACTGATTCACTCCCACTGTCCCTGCTCTGGGGGTCCACCCCAAGCCATGCTGGGGCTGTAGGGCAGTTCAGAAGGCAGGCTGATGCGGAAGCTGATGGAGCTGGTTGCCTGGCTGCCTGCCTTTCATGGCTGCAGGTGCAAGAGCCTTTGCTGAAAATAGATGGTGGCGTGTAGAGGGCATGAGTTCAGAACTGCTGCTTGGCCAGAACAGCACCTATCTTTTGCCCCCTTTCTCTTTCAAGTTTTCTACTGTGAAACTGAAATAGGCTGTCATTCACCAGTCCAATGTCCCTGCAGCTCACAGTAGCCATGATTCAGTACCAGACAATAAGATACAACTTTAGAATTGGTAAGACAGGTTTGGGAAAGTCTTAGCTTTCTTAATAAGAGCCCCCAAAGGATAGGCATGGTAGTGTCCACCTGCAATCCCCGCATTCTGTAGGCAGAGGCAGGAGAAGTACCATATTGATGCTGGTCAGACTCTATGGATGGAGAGAAGAGGTAGGGGAGGGGAGGGGAGGGGAGGAGAGGGGAAGAAAAAGGGAGAGGAGAGGAGAGAGAAGGTAATGAGAAGGAGAGAAAAGGGGGAAGGGGTCAAAGGTCCCCAAAGTAATGAACTCTATAGGTACTCTCAACCTAGAGGAGAGACACAATTCAATACAAATGGAATCTCAATGCCAAGTGTTAGTGAAGCCTTTAAGAACACAGACAAATTTTATTTACAGTATTATTCTAAGTAAACCCCATACATAAACTAACTTGTATAATACATTAAAAATCAACCTCATTTTAAGGAGAGTTGTTACCTAGAAACCTCCCCAAATGACCCCCTCTATATATTTGATAACGTGTGGTTGGTGTAGCTACGCACGTGATTTGACACTTGAAGTAACTGAGGTCTCCTTGGCAGAATTAAAGCAACTTGCTCCAGGAGACATAGCAAGTTCACATGCTTAAAGGAAACCCACATCCTCAGGTCCATTCTCACTAATCTGTTTCTTCCCGAACAGATAAAATAAGGGAGTGAATAATTATATGTTAAACTGTATAGCAGTAGCTGCAAATGGCAGAAGAGACTAAAGACAGACATCAGCATGAACAGGAGTAACTGAGGCAAAGGGACCAGTGGTTCTATTCCCAGGAGACATTTGGAAATATCTAGAGTGGCTTTGACTGTAACAGCCTAAGTGGGGCATAGAGCTAGCAGGCAGAAAGCAGGATGCTCCCAGAAACCTTCTGATGTACAAGTCCCCCAAAACAGGATTATTTAGTCAGTAATGACAGTGGTACCCAAGTTCAGAAAACCTGGAGTCAATGAGAAGGCCAGACAGAGGGAATGGGGTAAGCAGGGATACTGAGACTTGAGAGCAGAGCCCAGGTCTCTGCCCCCTACAAGACCAGCCTCCACCAGTGGTCATTATTTATTTGGTGGATGAACGAATACTGGTTATCCCTGAACAGTGGCCCTAGATCTCTGGCAGAAATAAAGAAAAGAATAGAAGCCCTCAAAGTAGCAAGTTTTAAAGGCTGTCACAACCTAGTGTAGACACAACTCAATACAACTAAAATATCCCTGACTCGTTCTTCTCAGAAAAAGGCTAGAAGTCAGCGTAGCAGCAGTGGCCGTATTTCTTGGTCTGATCTCCTCTGCTAGACCGTTGCCGCCTCTCAAGTTTCACGAAATGATGGCAAACTTAAGCTCTTAAAATGACATCCCCATACCCATTTTGCCTTCGGTCCTCACTACAGACCCATTGTCAGTGTTGTGCTTCTTAGGAATTACAGAGGAAGCCAGACCTAACCCCTGAGGGGAAGGCAAGTGGTGGGTGCTTGGAATCTGTATCCATTAATATACCTTGGGGACTCTTTCTAGCCCCCACACAGGACCAGAAGGGAGGGTTGTGCCATTCCTGGCTCTCCTGTTATTTATGGACCCCAGGAAAGACCCTCAGCCCCCTCCCAAGGACCCCACCTCTTCTTCAATAAGTTATAGGTATGAGTAGGCTCATGTCCTTTGCACATGTTTTTTGTGTGTGTGTGTGCACATCTCAATGGAAAACATGATGAGATTCACTTGCTCCCCCGACCTCAGTCCTTTGCATTTTATTGAACATAAAGAGTAGTCAGTGGAACAGCTAATGTGAGCTTGGATAAGCCTCAAGGTGTGTGGTTCAATAAAAAAAACAGTGTATCCAAGAAACGGTAAAGAATTAAACAATGATCAGACGACCCAAAGCAAGGACACTGACCACAGTGGACCGACTGAACTCCACCCCATTTTACAATCACCAACCCACCCCAAACACAGCCCTGCCCTACCCCACCCACCTCCTCTTTCAGTCTCTGCTGCCCTGGTCCTTTACTTCTTAAACATTTTCAGAGGATTGGCTGTCATCCACTGACATCTCAGTCTAGTGAAGCTCCAGATGGATACAGACCCTTATCTCAGGGGCTTTAATCTCAGATTAAAGAAGAAAATGAGACAAACTCATTCTGGGTTCTGGAGTGCAGCTAATGGTCTAGTTTTGTATGGTGCTTGTGATGACATGTAGATGGGTTCTCCTCTGGGACTCCTGACACTGCAGAACATCTGCCCCCTCCGATCACCTTCTCTCCATTTCTCAGATGAATGACAGCATCCCAGATGTTCAGGAACACAGAAGTACAAGAAACAGAATTGAGGATGTAACATCCCTAAGCAAGAAAAACAGAAGTGAGCCCCCAAACGCAAAAGAACACAAACACGTGGAGACCTATTAGTGTTATCATTAATAGATTTTAGTAAGGATGAGTGGAAAACCGGAAGTGCATTCAGCTGACACTTATGAATACAAACAGGAAAAGCTGGACAGGAGCCTGGAGGCTCATCCCCTAAAGGTGTAGAGATGAGTGCCTGCTGTCTCCGGCACTTAGCTGATCTGAGAGGGTTGCTTGAGCCCAGGAGTTTAGAGGTAGCCAAACCCCTACCTCAAAGTAAATATCCAGATCTAGTAAACAGAAATGAGAATAAACAAGGGTCATCCTGGGTCAAATCCTGCTAAAACCACAGCCACAAATAGGGCAGTTACAAGATGAAAACAACAAGAAGAGGAAGCAGTGTGGCTTTTGAAGTGCCTGATTCCAAACAAAAATAATTCATTAGATAGAGCATGGGAAGGTTAAGCTTGGAAGGCAGTGATTTCCCCCGTCCTGCTCTAGGTAGATTATAAGATACTATAAGTAGATAAATACAGGAGGAAAGAAAAAACATCCCATACAAAAATAATTAATGAGAAAGGTCATGAATTTGAAGAAGAGACATGAGAGGTATATGAGAAAGTTTGGAGAGAGGGAAGAGCAGGGAGGAATGTAATTATATTATAATCCCAAAAATGAAAAAATAATAAAAATGTTAAAATTTTTCTGTTTGAGTGGGGGAATTAATTTACATTTATTCTCTTTTGTGCATTTCTGCTAAATTTTCTACTAAACACATATTGCTTTTATAACTGCATATATATGTTTCAAAATTAATAAAAATTCTAAGGCTAGTGTAAAAAATACTCCAAAGTCCATAATGAACATGACTTATGAAATAAGTCCCCAGAGAGGCCAGTAATGGTATTTTCAGACATAGTCAAAAATCAAGGGAGGAAAGGCCTATGGGTTCTGATAGCTAGGGTTGACACAGGGGCAGCAGAGCTCCTCAGAATCACGTAGCTTTACCAACAAAAACCACACTGGGCAGATACTCAGAAAAAAAGCCTAACGTGGTAGAGTAGAGGATTTCAGTGTGTAAGTGACAGGACACATTTGTTCCCTCACCCTGCCCCTGAGTGTAGAGATTTCAGACACATACTACCAATCACCAGCTTGCCTTGTTATTTTCTAATACACATCTATGTGTTCTTAAATTTACTCTAAGTAATTCTTGATAAATTACAGGAAATGGGACACATAACAGAAGGCATATCTTAAGAGAGACAAGAAGTATTTTGAAAGACCCTCTGGGAAATCCCCAATGATCCCCAGTGCAGAGCCTGAGCACTGCTTCCCCCCACCCCCACTCCCACACATAAACTCTCCCATACAATGCTCTTCCTTCTCTAAGGAAGCCCATTTGAAGTAAAGACCACCACTGTAGACTGCTCTTCAGCAAGTCACACCAGGTCTTTGTGACAAGAAATCAGCTGTGAATGCATCCCAGGATGCTGGCTTCCAGGCAGACCCTAGATAGCCCCCCCATGAGAGAAAAGGATAGCATCTATGTGCTAGCCAGTGCCCCCAAAGGGCAGAGGGCAGGGCAGCCTCAGGAGGCCTCTCACCAACAAAGAGTAATAGAGGGGACTTCAGGATTATCACTGTCAACAAGTCATAGTCCTTATCAATAATAAAAATCACCTCTGACTAACTGAGTCCAAAAAAGAACACTCTGCTAGATGACAAAGGACAGAAAAGCTGGGTAACTAGGTGTGGCAAACAGGCTAAGCAAGGGAGACTGGGTGACGGTGCAGGCCCAGAGGACAGTGCCACACACTAGATTCCTCAATTTGCCCCTCCCAGGTTCACAGTTCAGGTGGGATCCTCTGCCTGGCCCAACCTTGGTCACAGACCTCCCCTGGGTAAAGAGGAGCTGGCCCTTGGAATGTGGGCTCCTGGCACCCACCCACTAGGTCACACAAACTTGGGGTTTCTCCCCAAGAGGGATGGAATTGATGATCAGACGCAGAGAAAATAACATAAAGCGGAACAGAATTTCTGCATCTATGTTCACCATGGAAATTTGTCTACAGTTTTCTTTTTGTGTGTAGCTTTGTCTTTATCTGATGTTGTCGTGGTTTCATCTAGTTCACTGTAAATTCAGTAAAACAAGTTTAGTAGCATTCTTCCCTTTTCAGTTTTATGATACAGTTTGAAAAACATTAGTATTAATTACTTTTTTAAAAAACCATGTTTATTATTATTCAGTGTGTATGTAATAGAGAAACTGTATCTATAACCTATGTGCAATGCAAATGCAAAGTCTCAACAGTTTATCTGGTGCTTAGCTATCTCATTTCTGACAGTGCTTCCTGCAGAAATAATATCTCCACAGGGAGTGGAGGAAGGCTGCGCCAAGATAAAGGTGCATTAAAAAGCTACATGGTGATGTGAGAGAATAGAATGGGTGGGAGATACTCCAGGTTAACAGTTGAAATGGAGATGAGAATGGGGGCTACAGGATAGCAAGGGACCAGAGGTGAAAAACCAAAACCGAGGCTCTGTGAAGACACTTTGTGGAAATCTACTAATTTTTAAGCTGTTTTAAAAATCTAAAACATGGAGCTTGAGCAGAGTTTGGCCACCTGCATAGGTGAGCAATCCTGTTCGCAGAAGACATGGGTTGTCTAGTGATAATCTCAGTGGCAGTCATGGGGTACCTCTCTCTGAGTTACTGGTCAGGAAGCCTCAGAGGCACCCCCCAAAAGCACAGGCTGTTTCCATTACTTATTTGTGCAACATAACTAAATGGTAAGAACCTACTGCTGAAGATACTATAGACTTTGGTTTGCAGGATATTAAGAAATTAAAATTAAGCTGACCAGCAAACTCCCTATTGGCTAGTTTCCATAGTGCTAGAAAGTGTCTACAGGGTGCTGGAAAAAAAAAAAAAAAACACCAATGGTTGTAATGGTGGTAGACCTGAGAATGCTACAACACTGATCTGTCAGGCAAGTTGTGCCCACTGGGGCAATAGTGGCATGACTGTTATGGGGTAACCAACCACCTTCTCTGATTGGATATGAGGCTTGCTATACAGGATGGATTTCAAATGCCCTTGACCATGGAGGTCATAGACCCTAGAGGATAAGTCTACTGTTTCACTAAAAGATCATGTTGTCAAATTACCTATTTGTTTTATGTTTATGGGTGTAGAGCCATCAACTGAAGTGTGGTCAGCACTAAGTGTATTCAGAAAGCTAATGACAATGAGAGCCTATGAAGTTGAAAGGAAGATAAATTGGTGCTTCCTAGAGTAAGTTGGAGGGAGGTAATGGAAGAATGGATCAAAATAAAATGTATGCATGTATAAAATTTTCAAGAAATAAATAAAAGTATTATGTAAAAACATATTGCCAGTACATTAAGACATGAGTCCCAGAATATTTTCTGTTGCATTTGTTCATAGAGTGGAAAAGATAGAAACAAATAAAAATTTGCCATTAATAAGAAATAACTGAATAAAATTTGGTGTAGCCATGCCATGGGATATTTGCCATTATTCAAAGGAATAAAGTATATATATAAGTAGACAATTTGCACCAGGACTTAAGTTGTCATTGTGCTGCTGTGGGAAATAAGGCTTTTAAGAGTTGCTTAGGTCACTGGGAGGGTTAGACCAGTATCCAGCAGAGGTGACTACTACAAGGCAAAGCATTCCTGTGTGTTTCTTCTTTACCACATGTACCCACTCACCCTTCCACATGGGTTTCTAGTCTTTAAAAATTACCTAGTCTCACGTATTTTCCTAAAGCAATGGTGAATAGACTAAAACAATATATAACATCAGTCTTAAAGGGATCTCTGAAAAGTTTGCTGGGATGCAGAACCATGCACTTGCCAAGCACTTATAACTAAATCTTTCTTAGTAAGCTGATAATTTCCTACTACTGGGTCTATAAATGTTTCTGTAAATGTACATACTCACATACTATATAAACACATACACACAACTGTGGCATTACATATCATGGAAAAATATGGCCAAAGGACAGTAACCATAAAAAGAAGTCAGGGGCAAGAGACTGATGTGAAATGAAGAAGGAAACAGAAAGATGAATGAAGAAAGAAGCTGCATACAGATGAGCGTGTGTGTGCGCTCACTTTCTCAGCCTCTCAATCTGTTTGTACTGGGCCAGCTGTTCAAGGATATAGCTCAATGGTAGGATGCTTGTCTAGGATGCCTGAGACCCTAGGCTCAAGCTCAGTGCCAAAAGGAACAAGTATCTTGTTTTCTCAAGACAGTAGAACTGCACTGTTTCAGCTTAGGGAAATCATGTGCCCAGGGTCCTGTATCCCAGAAGGCATAACTGGAACAAAGTGACACCTATGGAAATTTTCTGCTTGGCTGCAGTGTCTCAGTTTAAGGAAATCATGTCCCTGGAGTCCTCCAGGCTAGAACAGAAGCGACACTGTTGGCAGAATTTCCATCTGAATCAGAATTATGGCAAGACTTGTTCTTCAGAGATAACACCATGAGTAACAAGCTGCCTGCTTCCTTGAGCTCAGCAGCAGGGCACTAAGATGCTAAGGCCAAAGCCTCCATCAGGGCCATGCCACCATGCCCCTTGACCTCCCATTCTCAAAGGAATTTGAACTCTCAGAAGCAAAATCTCAGCATTTGGCTGCAAGTTCTCACTCGTCTTTGAAGTTCTGTGGCGCATGGCAAGGGTATTCAACTGAGGAACCACACAGCATGGCTTACCCCTGCCTCTGCCTCCCACCACCTGTGAAAGAGTTCCTCACCCCTTCTGAGCCATTATCTCTGTCCCCCAGAGCCTTAGAGTCACAAAACACACACAAGGCACTGAGATAAAGATCTGTGATGGATTTGTGGATGTTCCTAAAACAGTTAATGATGCCATTATTTTGGAACAGATTCAAGACACTAGTCCTGATTGGAGAGGGGGACTCAGGGAGATGTATGGTTTTCCTTGTGATTAGAGCAACAGAAGAGACTTTCCAGACTGCAAATAACCTCTTAAAATAACCCAAATTTCCACCTAGTGTTGGTGGAAATGTCACCAGATCAAATAGAAGGAAATAAAGATGTGGAGACAAATGGATCTAAAGATAGGAACCAGGTTCATAACAGGCAGAGGGAATGTATATAGGGACAGACAGTCTGTTCTATGGATGAGGAAACCTGCTCTGGTGAGCTCATGCCTGGTTGCTTGCTCTGAAGATCTCATGCAGACCATTAAATTTCAGATTCACTCAAAGCAGTTAGTTATTCTCAACCAGTGGGTCACAATCCCCAAAAGACGATCAGAAAACACAGGTATTTACATTCTAATTTGTAACTGTAGCAAAATTACAGTTGTGAAGTAGCAACAAAAATAATTTTATGGTATTTGGAAGGCTGAGAACCACCAAGTAATGTCCAAGTGAGAGTGACTTAGATTTGCAGAATCTGCACATCAACAGGCCCATACCTTGGACAGGATGTCGTTTACAAAGATGCTGACCACTGAGCCACATGTCTCACCTGGATCCGCAATGCTAGGGAGGTAGAAGCCAAAGTATTAGTGTTTCAAGACCAGCCTTGGCTACAGAATAAGCTTGAGCCGTATGACAACCTGGGCCATATGACACTGTCTCAAAGCTATTGTTATTAAAAATAATGAAATAAAATGATAGTTGCATAGGTCTGTTTTTCCCCTCCTGGGGAAAACCCTACCAGCTTAGTGTTAAATCTTAGGTCCTGGTGCACACTCATTACATATATAATAAACACATTTGCATTCAGATATATCATGTACTTTGAACTTCTTCGCCCTCTATACGGTCTTCCTTCCTGCAGTTTTGCCTTTAGTCTTATGTCATACGTATACATGATTTTGTGTCTCTATAAGATCTAAGATCCAAATATGAGAGAAACATGGTATTTGCCTTTCTGAGTGTGACTCATTTCCTTCTATACAATCTCCATTTCCTGAAAATAACATAATTGCATTCTTCTTCTGGTCAAGTAAAACTCCGCTGTGATGGCTGTTCCTGGGCGGCACCAGGATGAAGCTTCAAGTGAGAAGCTGCCTACATCAGAGTGGCCTGTGGGCATGTTTGTGGGGCATTTTCTTGACTTCAAATTAATGGAGGAGGGTCTAGCTCACTGTGGGCAGGACCATCCCTGGGTACATGATTCTGGGTATGGAAGGAAGATGAACTGGGCCAGGAAAGCCAGTAAGTTCCTCCATAGCATCTACTTCAGTTCCTGCCTTGGCTTTCCTCAGTGAGGGCTATGACATTCACGTATAAGTCAAATAAATCCTTTGCTCTCTCCAAGTTGCTTTGAGTCACGCTGTTTATCCAAAAAGAAAGTAAATTTGTTTGTTCAGCAAATAAAATCATAAAACCTGTAGGTAAAGAAAGTTGGAAACAATAAGTCTGGTTGAGGTCACCCAGACCCAGAAAGACAAATGTTACATGTTTCTCTCATTTGTGGGTAGTAGCTTTGAATCATCATACATGTGTGTTTCATTTGGAATACCTTATTAAGGGCTTTATTATTATTATCATTGAAGACTGGGCTTTCAAGGAACAAGAGACAGATACAGAGGTACAAAGGGTTAAAGGAGAATAATAGAACAGGAAGAATTAAATTGGAGTGAGGATACGGGAAAGCAGGATAGAGGAGGGGATTCAGGGAGGGATAAAATACCAAATGTCTTACAAAAATTCATATGGAAACCTGAACGCTATTATATGCAAAGAGAGAAGTTAGCTTATCATAGACCAACAATGCCCCTTCTACATACCACAACTTAATAAATAAAAAGCCCACTGCCAGGAATGAGTTACCTGTTTGGGAGTTTTGGTCAAGTTTTGGTCAGACATTCAGTTATTACAGGATATTACCAATGCTCTTGTCTGTTCTCCAGAACTTGGCAGTAGGACCCTATTGCTGAAGACATCATATACTTAAGTCACAGAACATGGAGAAATCAAGCTGATCCTCATCCCTGGGCTGGTTAACTTTCATAGTACTAGAAAGAGTATGCATGCTGCCAGGGAGAAAAGCAATCAGCAGTCTTATCCAGCTATGAATGATACACGCTACAATAATGACTAACCTGGAAAGGTATGCCCACTGTGGATCCACAATAGTAGCATTGGCATCACGGGAGTAAGCAATCACTTTCTGATTGAATTTAACTACCACTACACAAGATGAAACCCATATATACCTGGCACCATTATGGGGGCTAACATGAACCTATAACTAAACAGGTCATAGGCTCTAAAGGATAACCTACTATTACTATTCTGCTAAATGGACACAGTATTAAACCAACTCCTAATGACTTATTACTATGCCCATAATTAATTAATCTTAAGTCTCATCAGAGAAGTTTTATTTTGCAGTGCATGATGATTAAACACAGAGAATCACAGTAGGTTCAGGTGCAAAGAGTAAGAGCCTGTGGAATATATTCAGCCCTATATAGTATATAGCACACCTCCTTCTCCCAAAGCTTATGAATCTCTTATAGCCCAGACTGGTCTTGAACTCTTGACTTCTAGAACCTCTTGCTTCTACATCCTGGATGCTAGGATTGCCAAAGTGTGCTATAACACCAGTTTAGTAATCCCCTGTTTATGCTGTCTGGATCACACCCTATCTTGCACTGCTTTTGTTTTATTCTCTTCCTTTGACCTCTTTGGGAGTAGAGTGAGGAAGTTCTTTGGTTGGTTGGTTGGTTGGTTGGTTGGTTGGTTGGTTGGTTGGTTGGCTGGTTGGTTGGTTGGTTGGCTGGCTATCTGTCTGTCTGTCTGGTTGGTTGGCTGGTGATCTGTCTGTCTGTCTGTCTGGATGGATGGATGGACGGATGGATGGCTGGTTGGTTTGGTTGGTTGGTTGGTTGGTTGGCTGGTTGGTTGGTTGGTTGGCTGGCTATCTGTCTGTCTGTCTGTCTGGTTGGTTGGTTGGCTATCTGTCTGTCTGTCTGTCTGTCTGGCTGGCTGGCTGGCTGGTTGGTTGGTTGGTTGGTTGGTTTGGTTTAAGACAAAGCTTCAAGGCTGATCTTGAATGCACAATCCTTCTCCCTCAAGCTTCCTGTGTGTTGAGATTAGAGCCCTGTGATACTTTGCCTGGCTCTTTCCTCATCCTCTAAGATCCTAGCTCTTGTTCTTGGGCTTTTTTAACCACCCCAAGCCTCTCCTCCGGGAGAGAGGTGACTACAGTGAGACAGCATGCTTCCCTTTGAGGTCAATGACTACAGCTGAGGCAGCAAAGAAAGCCAGCTTCCAGGACTCCAGGTAGCAGCTTCAGCTCCCAGAAGATGATTAAGCACCCCAGCTTCCCAGTCCCTCCCCTGACAGATGAAGGCTGTGTCCTCACTGGAAACACATTCTACAGGAACTCTTTCTAGGCCCAGGCCACCCAACCCTTAGCTCAATGGTAGAGGACTAATGGAGAGTAGCGAGGGATCTCATTCTCTAATATTCATCCCTTCCTACCTCTGACTTCTGGATTCATGAGTCCTGGTCCACATGACACCTCCTGGGATGAAGGCTGAGAAGGGAGACTAGCTCATCCCTGAAGATTTATGGAACAGAAATGGTCCTTCAAGAGCATAAGCTATGGCCAGAGTTTATGCAGAAGAAATGGGTGTTATTTTAATGGCATCCCCTCAACTGCCTCAAAGCTTGTAAATGCTGGTATAGAGCTTTGAAACTCAATCCCTCCACAAGTAGTCAGCTCCCACCCCACTAACCAGAGACAGTGGATAGACGTAAACACAGTAAGGCCCAATTGGATTCGGTACTTCTAACCCTTCCCCACGAGGTCTTGGAAACTCCTTTCTCTGTCTATCTCTCGCCTCACTTCGCGTGACTGAATGACTTAACCCAAATTGTCTCATGTACTCATTTCTAATCACATCCTAGGATCTTGTGCCCTCCTGATGGTAAATAAGAGTGAACCGAAGATGACTCCCAATGACCTGGTAAATCAAACCTAAATCAGAGTCCATTTGTTATAAATCCAGCCAACTCACAGCCAAACATTAGAGGAAGCTTGATCACTCAGTCACTTCCTTCAGTCTCTTAAGTCACAGTGAGTCACTTCATGGAGGCTGGCTCTGTTCATCTGAGTCATGAGTTCTGTGTTTGTATACACAATCGTTATTTTTCTCTTATCTAGAGATGGAAATAGTGTTGTAACTTGAGCAATGACAAAAAAAAAATCTCCTTTCTCTAAAGATACCACCAGCCATACAATGGATCTAAAAACCCACCAGCTGAAGTATTTTTTCAATGTAGTGACCTGTCATAGAATATTTGATAAAGCCCTGTGATAAAGCATTTCACTGAGTGGTATTAATACATCTCTGTGGTTATCAGAACCTGGATGGGGTAAAGTGCTTACAGTGCAAACCTGACTCCTTGAGTTTGATCCTCCAAACCCACAGGTGGGATTAGGTGGCTTGCTTCTGTAATCCCAGAAAGATGGAGGATGGAGGCAGGAGAACTGAAACCTGGTTGCAGAAATAGCAAGAGATGCAGCCTCAGAAACAAGGTGCAAAGGGGAACCCCAGCTCCCAGAAAGTTGTCTTCACACACACACACACACACACACACACACAGAGAGAGAGACAGAGACAGAGACAGAGACAGACAGAGACAGAGAGACAGAGAGAGACAGAGACAGGGAGACAGAGAGACAGAGAAATTGAATAATTCTTTTTTTAAAAAATCAGGATCTGAGCCAGATACAATTGTGAGTTCAAGGCCAGCCTGATCTGAATGTCTTGACCTGTCTCAAAAAGTAAAATAAGATGAAATCAGTATCTGAACTGAGTTTCATCTGCGTGTACCAGTAACTACATACTCTGGGACAGGACTGGAAGGGGGCTACGGGCCCTGCAGTGTATTTGAAAGCAGGGCAAACCTGGAGGCAAGCTGACATTTGGAAGAAGGGAATAGTATAAGGAGAGTCTCTCGTTTTTTAAAAAGGACTTTCTGCCAGAGATAAAACTATATTCAGTGCTCTAATTAGCAGCTTAGCCGGACAGAAAGCCCGGGGATTTCCGGCCTAAAGAGCAGAGACAGGATCTGGAAGAACCATCTTGTTGCAAGATGAGGGAGGTCTCAGAAAGGCCTCTAAGGAGAATTGGAACTAAGAAAGAAACGTGCATTTCTACCCCAAAGACCACTATAGCATTGAGATTTCAGAACCCATCCCTTGTAAACAATAGCAGAAAGAAGACTAGTACTAATATTTTGCCATTTGCGTAAGAACATCTAGAGAATTAAGCCCTCAAAGTAGTGCTCCTAGGCGAAAGGACACAACATCGCAATCATGACTGAAGATGTCAATGCCTCCTGTACAGGTGATGCGGCTACATCCGCCGCCGCCACTGCTCACCATCCGTTTCCCATCTCAAGTCTCCTTGCAACGTTTCCATTGAATATTTGCTACTCTTTTGCTAGGTGAAATATGACATTTTGTTGAAGAATTCTAATTCTTAAATTGCTGTGGAATATAAATTTGTAATTTTGGTTTTGGTTGGTTGAAACAAAAATTCATTATGTAGCCCAGGATGACTTCTAACTCACATTTCCTCTGATTCATTCTCAGGGTTACACGAATGTGTTACCACACGTAGCGGTTTTTTTTTTCTTTTATATGAAATGCTTTATTTCTTATTTATGTGTTAAACAAGAGAAACTAGTCTTGGGTTTTTTGTTTGTTTGTTTGGTTTTTGAGACAAGGTTTCTCTTTGTACTCCTAAATGTCCTAAAACTCTCTCTGTAGAGTAAGCTGGCTTCAAACTCAAACTCTGCCTCCCAAGTGCTGGAGTTAAAGGCATGCACTACCACTGCCCTCCTCTCTCACTGCCCCCCCCCCTTTTTAAGATAAGATCTTGCTATCAATCTGACCTTAAAATTACTGCATAGCCCAGACTATCCTCAAAGTTGTAATCCTCCAGCATCTGCTTTCCCGCTGCTTGGACTATAGGAATTGTATCACCAGTTTAAGTTTTTATTAATAGTTTTAAGATTAACATCAAGTGCTGGCTTTTACCCTGTCATATTCATGCACAGGTGTCATAACATTTTGTTTCCTTTATCCCCTTTCTTTCTTGGTGAACTTCTTGTTCTGCTGCTGTTTGATTTTATGTGCTCTTACTGTGTGTGCCTGCATGATGCAGGCACAGGGTGTGCATGCCTCAGAGCTGCTGTGGAGGTCAGAAGACAGCTTCGTGGAGTTAGTTCTGTCTTGTCCTTTTGCAAGGGTCCTGGGGATCCAACTGGGTCCAACCAAGAGCAAGCAGCTCTGCCCCCTGTGCCATCCTGCCTGCCACCCCATAAGTCATCACACTTCCTACCCTCTGCTTTTCTGCTTCTGTTACCCTTTTAAATTCTCACCTCCCCTAAGATCTCTCCCTTCTCAAGATCTAATTTCTAGTTTCATGACCTACAAACACTCACATAAACACACAAATAAAAACATACAATTTAAAATTATGGTTCTGTGTATGAGCAAAATGATGTGTTATTTGTGCTTTTGAAATAAGTCTGACTTATTTCACTTAGCAATTATTTCTGGTTCCATCCATTTTCTTGCATATGTCATGACCTCATTTTTCTTTACAGCAGCATGAAATTTCACTGTGAATATACATACTCCAAGTTTTCTTTATCCATTCATCTTTTGATTCATATCTAGGCTGGTACCATTTCCTGTCTATGAGAATAATGCAGGAAGAAACATGAATGTGAAAGCATTTCTGTAGTTTGTTGACTTACAGTCCTTCAGAAATGTTCAAAAGTGGTAGAGCTGGGACATATGATAGTTACAGTTTCAGTCTTTTTGAGGAATCTCTATATTGATTTCCAGTTTACATGTCCACTAGCAAACAGTGAGTAAAGATTCAAATTTATGACCTCATCTTCTACAATTATTATTGTACACACAAAACAGACAGAGTGCATTTAGCAATGCTCTTATATGCATACTTTTATTTTAAGAGCTGACCACTTGAGATTAAACAACCTATCAGAGGGCTGCCTCATCCCTGAGAAGATTGAGTCTGCCTTTCTCAGAAGCCATTGATTACCTCTAACTCTTAACCCAAGAATAATGTCATGTGAAGATGCCCATCCACATTGGTATGTTGACTGTGGTTCTCATTACTCTGGTCTTGTTCAGTCAACAACCATATTACTGAGATTTTGTGGGTGCATTTCCACTATCATTTCCAGAAGGTTCTATCTAGCATTAGGCATCCTGCTCCTCTGGCTCTTACAATCTTTCTGCACTCTCCCTTAGGGTGTTCCCTGAGCCATAGATGTAGAGGCTGCTTTGTAGATGACTCAGATGGGGATGGGCAGCATATAGTCACCTTTCTCTGTGGGTTTTGTTGTTGTTTTGGCCAGTTGTAGATCACTGTAGTAGTCTCTATCTGCTGTGAAAAGAAGCATCTTTGATGAAGGGTTAGAGCCACACTTCTCTGTAAGTATAAAGAATAGTATTTAGAATATAGTTAGAAACCGTGACTTTAGGAGCATAGTAGTAGCTGGTTCTTCTCTAAGATCTCTGATTTCTCTAGGATGTAGTTGATTAAATTTCCTGTCTTAGGTATAAATTCCCTCCTATTGAGTGGGGCCTTAAGTCCAATTAGGCCGCTTTTGGTTAATCCTAAGATAAATATGCCATTATTGTACCATATCCTGCTGTGTTAGTCATTGTTGTGGCTGTTAGGCTTTATAGCTGGGTAGGACTATTGACTACATCCCTCCTCCGGCAGCTGGCATAGCTCCTTCTGATACTATGCGAGCTAGTCCTCAGGAAGGAGGCTTCCAAGTCAGTTCCAGCTCTAAGTCTTCCAAATTCTGTATCCAAAGTGTGCATATCTTCAGCAATAAAGTGTTATCTCTAAGTTCTGAGGGGAAATGACAGTCACCTATCCTGCTTTGGGAGTCTCTTGAACCTTCCCTGATGACCAACAGCTCCAGGAGAAGTTTCCCATATCTTTATGGTCTTTTAAGTACAAAATCATCTCATCTGCAATGAGAGACATTTACTTTCTTTCTTTCTATTTGTCATATTGTTTTAACTAAGGCTATTTTTGTGCTATTCTAAATTGCATGTTTTTAATGCTTTCCTACTTGGTGAATTGATTATTGGTGTATAAAAAAGCTACTACTTTTCAGAAACTGATTTTGTATCTTGCCACATTGCTAAAAGCATTTAATCAGATCAAAGAGTGTTCTAAAGTCTATTTATGTCTTTCAAAACTAAAAAGAGCTCAGGTTGTAGCTCAGTTGGTAGGCTACTTGTATAGCATGCAAAGGCCTTGGGTTCAGTCCCCAGCATTGTATATAACAATGCGTGGCTCATATATGCCTGTGATCTTAACACTTTGGAGGTACAGAAAGGGAATCAGAAGTTCAAGGTCATCATCGGCCATATAGTGGATTGGAAGCAAGCCTGTCACATACATGAAACTATACCTAAAAATCTTAATTAAAATTTAAAAACTCAAGGAGCTGAAGACATGGCTCAGTGATTAAGGTTAAAGAGTACATCCTTCTTTTGTAGAGAACCCAGTTTTGATTCCCAGCATCCACATGATGGTTCACAACTATCTGTAACTCTAGATCCAAGGGATCTAATTCCCTCTTCTGGCCTTCAGGGGCACCAAGCACACATGCAGTACACAAATATACATGCAGAGAAATCACACATAAAATACAATACAATACAATACAATACATATTTTAATAATAAACTATTATTAAGTAAAACACAATACAATAAATACAGACCCCGGGCTTGCCAGTTCAGCCTCTGTGAGCCCATATGAACCCTGCTTAGTTGATTCACTGGGCCATGTCTTCCTGGCCACACTCAGTTTTATATACTTTAAATCAAACCCTAGGCTTCATGCACACCGTTAGGTTTCTACCATCTGAATTACATCCCAGTCTTTCTGTCTAAACTCCTAAACACACATTGTTTCCTCACTGAAATTTTAATCTCATACTTAGGAGACAGTTTACTGGATAAATCATTCGCTGTGCAAATATGAGGGCTGGAGTCTGGATCTCCAGCACCCACATAAATGTTGAGTGGGTGTGGAAGCCCACCAGTAATCCCAGTGTGTGGGAGGAGGAGTCAAGAGATCCCCAGGGCAAACTGGATACCCAGACTAGCTAAATAGGCAAGCACTGTGCTCAAGTGAGAGACCTTGACTCAGTATCCAAAGTGGAGAGAGACCAAGGAAGAGTCCTGTTAATAAACAATAACCTCTACATACACACACCTCACACACACATACACACCACACACACACACACACATACACACACCCATACACACATACATATAAAAACCACACACACGTACACACACACCACACACACATACACCACACACCACCCATACACACATACCACACATATAAACACACACCACACACACAAACAACACACACACACTCATACACACCACACACACACATACACACCACACACACATATACCACACACCCATACACACACACCACACACACACACACACACACCACACACCCATACACACATACACATAAACACCACACACCCATACACACACACCACACACACATACACCACACACCCATATACACATACCACACATATACACATACACCACACACACAAACAACACACACACCCATACACACATACACATAAACACCACACACACACCACACACACACAAACAATACACACACATACACACACCACACAAATACACACATACCACACACACAAACAATACACACATGCACACACCACACATATACACATACCACACATATACACACATACCACACACACAAACAACACACACACACACACAAACAATACACACACATACACACACCACACATACACACCACATATACCACACCCATACACATATATACATAGTCAAAAGATCTGCATGTATGTATTTCACACAGATAGAACTCAAAATGAAAGACTGTCCTACATAGAGTAATATGTTTCCCACGTATCCATGTGACTAGGGCAGAGCTGGTTCCTCCACTGTGGTGTGGGCTGTATTCTCCCAGGAGGCACTGTAGCCCTTCTTCTATGACCAATAAGGTGAATGGGGAAAATGACATGGAAAACTGAAAATAGCATTTCCACAAAAGGGGAAATGTTGACAAGACATGAGTGGAAAATCCTCAGAGGCTAGCCAGAGGCTGAGGCTCCATTTACCCTAACATAGAAATCCTCCGCTTTGTGAGCCTGCTCCAGCTTAAGTGTGCCAAGAGCTTGGTCCACTGACCTACACACAAGTCCCTGTGTTTATATCAGAGAAAGTCCTGCTTGCTGAAGCCTTTTACCAGGCAGAAACCTGACTTTCTTTTTAGTCACCCAAGTCTGGTCTAGCCCTGAGTACCTGCATGGATGCATTGCTCTGTCTAGTTGGGGTAGGACTAAAACCAACCAGTACTGAGGAACAAGATCGTGTCGTTCTGAAGTCCTGAAGCCAATATCTCAAGACTCAACCAACTCCTTCCTGTCTGCATTGTCCTCTAGTCTCTCCCACACATACTCCTGGACTTCAGTTTCTCTGACCCAGGTTGACTTCACCTTCTTTGGGCTCAATCTGCTTCAGAGAACCTGGCTGAGAGCAGTCTAAGGGCCCCAGCAACAATCTTTTCTTTCATGTTCCTGCCTTTCCTTACCTTCGCCTGGGCATTCACACAGATGTACCACCCATCTTCACAGGTTCTATGGTGCACAACTTTACATCAACATGGTCTCCAAGGCACACATGCTCTGTTTCCTGAATCATTTATATGCAACCAGCTCCCCTCCAAGACCCTACCACACACATCCCAATCTTCCCCTCACCCCAAGATGACTACGGAAGAAACTGAGGCAAAAAGATCCTAGATAGAAAGAGAAAAGGCACACTTTTAGTAACTGGGAAATAATGATGCTTTTCCCATTATGATGGGGTGACATCCTGACAAGCCCATGGTAAGCTGAAAACTCACTCAGTACTCTAACCTACAATGTAATGAGATGTCACACCTAGGGTAGTACTCCTTGTTATATTGATGTGATAAGACAATGGTCTCATGGCCTCCCTCTGTCCAGTGTCTTAAAAGGTGATCACACCACAAAGAACTGGCCTAAAAAAAGATTAAAATTAAAAATCTGAAGTACAGTTTCTATCGACTGCTTCTGTCTTCTTTCATGTCACCTCTAAGTCATAAAATTACACGTAGAGCCCTCCTAAGTATGACAGTCCTATTACCATGGATTTCTTTCATCTTATTCTCTGCTGTTCTCCATACCAGCCCCAGGAATGTGTGTGTAGATGCAGTAAAACTTTCAGACATCCTGCAGGAAGTACATTCACATATGAAATTTTTAGAAAAAAGATAAGAACAGGCAAGTTTTCCAGAACACTCTTGGTTCATGACTATTGTACAGGTGTCCTGACAATTCAACATTTGTCCTAGACAGTGCAGTATGCCATCAGCCTACCTGTAAAGCACAAATGTGTGGCCCAGGTGCTCAGGGCCACTCCTTTGGGGAGTTGTCCTTGGCAGAGTGACTTGTGTTCCCCTCCTTTGCCCTTCCACCCTTACCTAATCCTTTTTCTAGACATTCTAAATTCTAGAGAGAAGCCCCGCCTAAATGTCTAAGATGTTAACTGCTAAATATTCCTTCCATTTACAGAAGTCAGAACATCGGGTGACCTTTGCTTAGGCCTGTCTTTGGTCTTCCGTTCTATGAACACAACAATATTCAGCACATAAACCAATGGGAGCTTCAGCTAGCAGAGAAGTATATGTCTATCCACAAAGAACCATAGTACTCAATGGCCGTGTGGATAGCCTCCTTGGCAATGCACATAGCAAGATGCTTGTGTTGTCCAAAGGGACCCTGAGGACTTCATTTTCCAGCAAATGTTTGTATCTCAGATTGCACAGTCCCCACTCCAGGCTACAGGGAACCTTTGAGAAACCCCAGAGCCCAGTATCAGGGGTTTAGCCAAGTCATCATAGCCATCTCCCATGTGACTTAGACCCAAGGCAGCATCAAATTCAAGTTCCCTGGCAACAGATTAACATCTCAAAGAAGGGGGGCTGTACCAACATGAATGTGGGAAGGTCTGAAGACATGGCAGCTAAAGAGCATCTCCAGCTGTGATCCTCTGGACAGGTCGTGAGCCCTGGCCTTGTGGGTGCTTTCACAGTGCTGACCCTCCTTCATTATGCTTGTCAATAAATGCTACATCCTGTCAAAAAGATAAAAAGAAAAGGAGCTAACAGCAAGGGGTCACTGAAGCATTCAGAAGAACAAAGAAGATACTCTAGCTGACAAAGTCCTGCTTGACAGATAGACACCTTGCTGTGCAAATCGGTTTCCCTCCCTAGAGAAGCCCTATGTACCGCCAAGTTCCCCAGGATAGAGCGGTAAAGGTGGGATATGACCTCCCATCACTTCCCGGTCAGAATAAACTGGATCCTCCTGCTAACCCTGTCTCAAGAAGCAAGCCTCATGGATCCTAACCGAGTATCACAGAGACTGAGAGAGGGCAACATCAGCTTATTGTCCAGCAATACAAACATAAACACCATTCAACTAAGCAGCTACTATGTGTATATACACTATACATGTGCCTATATGTATGCCTGTGTTTTTCCACAGGCATCCATGACTGGGTATGGGAAACCAGACCAAGCTTTGGGAACATCAGATTTGGGTTCATCTGCTTACCTAGCCAGGTAACCTTCTACTCCATTTATTATTTCTTAAATCCTGTTGTAAACCTACTGTGATAAGAGAAGCCCTGGTGTTGCAAAGCCACTCCTTTGGGGAGTTGGCCTGGACAGAGTTTACCAACTTTGCCCTCCCCCTAAGGTCCTTGCCCTTCCCTAAGCCTTTTACGTCATTCCCTCCCTTTTGCCCAGCATTCTAAATCCTAGAGATAAGGTCACCAAAATGGTTAAGATGTTAACTGACATACAAACTTCCATCAGCTTTACAGAACCTAAAGCTCCCAGTGACACTGTAGCAACTCTCCTCCTCCTCCTCCTCCTCCTCCTCCTCCTCCTCCTCCTCTTCCTCCTCCTCCTTCAGTTCTGTGCACCCACTACAGGAAGCAATATAAACTGAGGTAAGCCTTAACCTACAGAAATATGACTTATGAAAGTTATTTTCAGGAGATGCAAGACCACTATGATGTATTGAGAAGAAAAAGAAGAGATGTGTCCTGAGGAATGAAGACCCCACTTGGGGTCCTGCCCTGCTCTTCCCAAATATTGACCTTCAAGCGGTGGTCAGCCTGGACTTCATTGTAGTGACCCTAGAGCAAGTATAAGAATAGTGAGGGAAGGAGTTAGCCAAAAACCAAGAGAGGGAGAAGATGAGGAAGAGGGAGGGAGGAGGGGACAGAGCAAGAACATGCAGAAGAGAAGGGGGTTGCTTTTCATATGAAGCCGTAAAGCCGCAGGGAAAGGGCATGCCCCACCCTGCCATGCTGAAGCGGTCCATCCCCCCACCATGTCCCTGTCACCATCACCTTCATGTCCCAGGACTATTTTTTTAAGCTAATACTACAGATTTTCTAAAGACCAGCTCTCCCAGGTGATCACATTTGAACTAAGATTGCACCGAGGATGAAAGAGGCAAATGAAATCCAGAGAGGACCATGGGCACGTTCCATCCTGGCTCTCAGGAATTCACTTAGGAAGGTGAAGCTCCCATTCACACTAGGAGAAACTGAACCACCACTGTACCAGGCTCTTGGGAGCATTCTATTGCCACCCAGCCACACTGATGGCCTAGTTTTAAGTAGTGAGCGCCTTTGTCTTACATAATTTCCACAAGCCTCTGTCTTGCAGAAACTTCACAAAGTACATCTCATTTTGTCTCTTATTCCTCAAGGTTGCAAATCTCGCTGCTGCCCAACATGAGGACAAACTCAGATGAGGTTCCCTCCATGCAATTGTGACCTCTGTGTGGGATGCGAGGACACAAGTCTAGTTCATCATCATAACAGAAACTGGCCATCAAACTCCAGTCCCTGTGGGTCCACTGGTCTTCCAGGCACCATCAGCACCCCTGCGCACGCACGCACATACACACACACACACACCCCAAATAAGCTTCCAGAAGTCCTTCCTTCCCTTTCCAAGGGCTTTGACCTTCACCTAATCATGCCACTCAATGGCTTATAGGATGCAGAGGCCTCTTACCTTTCTGAGAACCAGGGGCTTTGGCACAACCTGGGACCTGTGCCAGAGATACAAATGATTCACCTAGCTAGACCACCTGAATCTACACTTTACATGATTTCTTTCAGGGGTAATCTTTGTGAACATTCACAGCCAGAAGTGCTGTTATAGGATGCAGACCCGCTGAAGAAAGTTCTGGTCACAAACAGAATTGTCTATCAGTCTAATTTTTTTCTAGTAAATCCTGACAACTTTCCAGGACCTCACATCACTATGTGTCTACTCTGACAGACCCCTCAGCATTTTGACAAAGCCCCTGCAGGGAATACTTTTCAAAAAGAAAAAAGGAAACAGTTGGGAAGACAAAACCACCTAGTATGAGAGGAAAAGAAGGGGGGAGTAGGGAAGAGCAAGAACCTTGCTTCTTCTCCTCTGCAGCCCTGGTTCCTTCCTGGGAGACTCACTCCAGGGCTTCCCATTGTTTCCCACATGACTAACGTGCACGGGTCCTGCCTATTCACACCACTGGCCTCTTGGTTGCCTCTCCCCAGTTCCTCCAGCTTCCCTTGAGTGCAGTGGCCTGCAGACTAAGAAGATTCTCCCTGGTGGCTTGGCAGGTAGAGGGCTGCTGGGTCTCCAGACGTTAGAGCATGGAAGGGTCCATTCAACTCCTGGCCTGCTTGGCATGCGTCCTCCAGACGGGTGAGTTCCCCTATTTACTCTGACCCAGAATAGACAAAGACTTAGCTGTGGTTTTCTCCTCTCAAAACTCAGCAGCTGCATTTGCCCACGACCTCCAGGTCTGTGCAAGAGAAAAGCTATGTATTTGAAGGCTGTGGTGACAGAGGGCAGAGGGCCAAATCTTGGCTTCTCTTGGTCTTCTAAGTGACTTGGGGCAGTGCCCAATTTCGTATGCCTCAGTGTTCTCCACTATACAAAGACCACATCCCTATCGTTTTCTGTGAGAGGAACTGAGAAAGAAGGTGCCGGTTCTGGACAGACTTTGGGTGTAGCTGTCACTCACCTGCCCCAGGGACAGAGAGAGACAAAGCCACCACAAGTTTGTATTGTGCTGCGACAAGAATGGGGATGGTTCTGTGTGGGGAGTCAGGCCGAGGACAGAGGCTGCAGTAATCCACAGACAGGAGCATTGTGGGTTGAGTGGAAACCCTTCCCTTGGAATGCCAGTTCTAGACAGTCTTTGGGTGTAGCCGTCACTCACCTGCCCCAGGGACAGAGAGAGACAAGGCCACCACAAGCTTGTATTGTGCTGCGACAAGAATGGGGATGGTTCTGTGTGGGGAATCAGGCCGAGGACAGAGGCTGCAGTAATCCACAGACAGGAGCATTGTGGGTTGAGTGGAAACCCTTCCCTTGGAACAATGCTTCTCAGGGGATGCTGGGTCTACCTGCTTCAGAATCAGGGGAGCACATTAGTTAAAATGCAAATTCTTTGGTTCCATCTAGGACCTGGAGAATCATAATAGCATGCAGCAAGACCCAGGACCCAACATTGCCAGCCATCTTCTTGGGAAATTCCAATGCTGAGGGCAATTGAGGGCGGCAAGGACAGATGGCAAAAACATAGCTCAGAAGCCCTTCTCTCCAGAACAGTCCTTTCCCCAACCCCAGCCTGGGACATCTCTCTCACAATCACTTCTAAACAGGGTCTATGCCATCACATGCTGACACCATGGCATTCTGAGTTGCCAGTGTACTTTCATGGTGTGGGGCCCGGGTAGAGTTGGTAGATGAACCTTGCTGTATGTGGCTTCCACTCTCTTTCCTCCAACTCATATCCTGCCATCCCATGGTGGTAGAGATGGGGATCAGGCAGGGATGTTTTTTCCTCAGGGGATCCAACTCAGAAATCTTTCTATGAGGGTGGGATCTAAGGTGTGTCCTAACCTGAACTGGCAGACCTGTGAATTGCCTGGGACCAGAAATTAATATAAGCTGCAAACCTCAGGTGCTGGCCTTGCTATTCATAAGCTATGAGCAGGCCAGTTGTGTGATTCTAATAAGCCCTATAGAACCAGTCCCTGTCACCAAGATCACTGAAGCCAAGAGGAAATGGGAAGGTTAAATGAGGTCTTTCCTGTCCCCAGCAAGCATTGTGGAAAGTCTGCTCAACTGAGGAAGTCTTACTTAGAAGGAGGACAGATGCAGAGGAGAACTAGAACCACCCTGAAGACCAGGACAGGGACCAGTTACATGAACACCACCACCCTATGGTGGGCCCTGGTTGCACGCAGGAGCAGCCTGCAGCTCTGTCTCTCCATCAGCTCAGTGACAGGGACACATCCACAGCCACATCACACCCACACGACTGGAGAAACAGAGCTAAAGAGAATCCCTGAAGAGAGATGGAGACTCGCCAGGCCTTCTACTCACATCCCTTAGACTCACCCATTCTGGAACCTTCTAGGCCTGTCATTAAAGGATAGAATTCCTGCTGTCCACATCATCCTTCCCTTGACTTTTCTTCATTGCCAAGCTGTTCTGCCACCTACAAGGTCAAAGAGATAATGGCTAGAGCAAGCTCAAGGGTTCTGGGAGAGCTGAAGATGAGATAGTTGTATTTATAGTTTTCCTAGTTACAGATTCGGGGGTGGGAGGGGAAGCTCACTAAGAGCTGTAAACTGTATATATTTGAGAGACATCAAAAATAGTTTTCAGCTGATAATACAAGTTAGATAGAAAGTGAATTAGATACAATCCTTTGGACTCACCAAAATAGGATAAATAATGAAATATTTTCTCTGAATTTGTCAATTGTTAATGAACTGGACATCACTGATTTGCTTGTATATAGTATATATAATTATTATACCTATTATATATAGTTTTTCTTATATTAGTTATAACCAGGTAGGACAAGGTCAGTGAATGACAGCATACTTCAGCTGGACCTGCCTTCCGTTGGCAAACTTTGATAACTTTATAGAGAACTATCCTATAAAGGCACCACAGCCAATCTGTTTCTTTTTAAGTGCTATTCTTTGGCCCTTGCTCCACTATGAGGTTTCCTTTCCTGTCTGGGCCATCCCAGGAAACCTCTAAATACAACCATTATGGAAACATCCAAAGATGCTTGAATAGTGTATGTCCCTTCTCCACCACAAACTGATAATAAGTGTGACTGTGTCCAGCACCTCACAGATGGTCAACACAACTCCTTGCAAATTCCTACCTCCTTTCTCACCACAGACTGGGGGAAATCTTTGGCCAGCTATAGCTAAAGCAAAGGTTTCCAATTCTGTTCCCATTTTGACTCTCCCTGACCACCTTCCGCAGCTGGGTTCCTTTCCCTTCCTAGTTCTGGGAGGCTTTGGAAATAGTGCATTAAATTACCCCATCCGCATCACAGTTATGAGGATGTGCCACTTTGAGAGTCACGTGGGAAGCATCAGTGGACCATGTGGTACAGAGCTGCAAAGGAGCTGGAAGGTGTGAACACATCTGTTCTAGTAGATGTTTCCTGTTTAGGTCATGGCTTACTTTTCAGTGCCTAAAAGTTATTAACTAGACATATCTAAAATACCTTATGTGCTGTCAATTTTACCCAAATTTGGCTCTAAGATTTAGATAATTTTTTTCCTTGATTACATTTTTAGTTGTTTGAGAGTTGAGGGATGGATGGCCTTAAAGTTAAGACCTCCTGGGACTAGGACCATAAATTTTGAAAACTGGGAAAAAATAATTACCAGGCGAGCAGTCATCATCATGGACTGATTGTGTCTCAGGGAGGGATCATGGCAGTGAGTCATTAAACATCCAGAAAGAGTACTTCATGGAAGAGCTAGCAAGCCAGCAAGCATAGAGCATCATGTAAGGTCCCACTGTCAACTTCGGAGCCAGGACTGGAGCCTTTGACTCTCTATCCAAGAGACACACCATTGACACAAGACAATACTGAGGACAATGAACTTTCATCCTTGGGCACCTGTTGCACAGCCTGAGGCAGAGTCATGATGAGTCAGAGTCCTTTGCGTTTATTCTTCCCTCAAATGGCACTATAGGTTGGTCACTTCAGCCCTAGGGTATCTTTTAACACCGCACCAGTCACTCAACCTGCTACAAGGACAATGGTGAGTCATGGTTCTATAGCTTTCCTCCTGTAAACAATGTTTTTACTGCATCATTTCTGCTCTGTGATTTCACTGTTTCCACACACTCCTTCCAGGCTTAGTAAATGACAGCTTTCATTTCTGGCTGCCTTAAATGACCTTAAAAACAGAAACCACTGTCCAGCTTTTAAGTTTATATCTTTCTTACTGGACTTGAAATAGCCACCTAGATTCAGGCATGCCAAAGCTGGCTTGCTCCCACCATTCCTGGTGGCCCACCACTGAAGGCAGATACTTTGGCCAATAAGAAGAATGTGACCTTCCCATTGACCCCTAAAAGATGTGGATACAAGGCAGGCAGAGAGACTCTACAAAAGGTGCCACATTCCTAGTCCAGGGCTCATCCCTGCCACTTCTTAGCAGGCAGTCATGAGCTGCCACAGGCAATGGTAAATGTCACCAGATACCAGGAGCTAGAATCTCTGCCAAAGCAAATGTCTTTGTTGTCTGGACAATGCCTGCTAAGGGCTGCTAAGGACCTTCACCTTGAGTCCTCTGAGTAGGCCCACCAAAGGACTGCCTAAAAGAGGGTCCAAACATCCTTTCTTTCAACCCACTCAGCAAATGAGCAGGAAGCATATATCTACAAATGGGAGCCAAAGTGGCACCTCTGACGTGGAAAGGTCTCTATGTTAGAGCAAACTCCACCTGGGCCTGCTGTTCAGATCACATTTTAAAATATTTTACAGCAGAATACACACCTAGGTGAAATTCACAGAGGCGTGTTATTGCCTGACGTTAGAGTGACTAGGTTAAGCCTCCATTGCCATTTTCCCACAGCAAAGCTTATTGAAGAAACACACCACCAGCATGCCTCCCCAGGTACCAGAGCCCTCACTATTACCCTATCAGGAATTCTGGCTACCTCTGCCCACTTTTGGAATCGCTGTGGTATTTCTGAGTTCATCATGGCAGTGGGTGGCTAGGGGAATTTTCCCAAAACTGTAAGACAAAGGTGTATTTCTTTTCTTGCAAGCCTCCTTTCCATTTGGGGACATTTACTTTTAAACCTTAGCTGTTACTATCTCCCATAGGCCATAGGCATGATGGGCAATGAGGAGGTGAAGAAGCATTGCAAACCACCTGTGTGAGCTAAAAGGCATCTGAATGTATCATGAAGTCCATGTAGAGGCTGGGGAAGCAGCAAGGAAATGCTGTATATTACTGCATTTTAAATACTGCATTAAATATTACTATAGCCTTTTTAAAAAAGCTGGTTCTCTTTGGGATTTGAAATTGTCCCTATGCAGCTTGTTTTATATTTGCTTAACCAAATAAACTGAAGATTTTTCATGGGGAACAGAAGAGATTACTTTACAACTGTTCTTAAGCAACTGAGCATGGCAGTTAAGGTAAGAACATAAACCTGGTAGGCAAAACTACCCAGGGCCAGCCAAGGTCCTGCTGCTAGTTGGTCACCAATGGACCCTGCCAAGTCACTTTGGGTTCTACAAGCCCCAGCTCCCCTTCTCTCAAAGGGACCAATGACAACATCCCATGGAATTGTTGTGTGTTTTTAATGAGAAGAATAAGCCCCAATCAACCCCCACTCTTCAGTAGTGTAGCCTCTATGTCTCAGCATGTTTTCACCGCATCTATGATGTTCTGGCCTCATGATTTCTTTTTCCAGTTTTTTGAGACAGGGTTCCATGTGTCTTGAACTCCCTAAGAGCAGCCTGAACTCCCAGTATGCCTCTTCCTGAGTGCTGGAGGTATAGGTACACACCACCATGTCTTCCACATGTCATACCTTATGGCTTGGTTTCCCAGATCCTTATGCAGACCATTGCCCAGGTCTTGGTGGAATCCCCTACATTCTCTGGGCTCTGCACACATGTACCTCCTTCCTGATGGGCTATACAATCCCTGCCTACATGATCCCATATACTCTCTACACAGCCCCTATCCTCCTGACAGCCTGACCCCCTTTCAGCCCAGAGGACAGAGGACAGAGCCAGGATTGGGGCTCAGAGAAGATAATTCTGGCAAGGATGATTCCACAGTGAACAGGGGTTGAATAGGAGGGAGCCGGTGAGTGAAAGTGGGCTGGGAACCATGTTCAGACAAAGGCAATATTGTTTGTATCCTTCCGTGGAGCACCTGGCAGAGTGCAGCATAATTACATGTTCACTCAAATCTCTCCATCTAGCTCCAGCAGGCTGATAGGGTGTCTTGTTCATCCTTGTCTCCACAGCTCATACCCCAGCACCTGGCATGGAGTGCGGAAGTATCCAATAAACGTTAGCTGAATTATGAATGAACAATAGCAGATGATGCGTAGGCAATCGCTGCCTGACTCCATGAGCCTTCAGGATGCAAAGATCAAAGCAGGCTAAGGTCACAGAGGGTAGGAAGCTTAGGGAAACTGAGATGAGGCTGAGGGTGCACACCCACAATCCCAGCTTCTCAGAAGATAAGACAGGAAGACTGTAAGTCAAGGCTCATTTGGACTGCATAGTGGGTTGGAACCCCATCTCAACAACAACAACAAAAAATCTGATGAGCATGGTGGTATATGCCTGTAGTCCAGCACTCAAGAGGCTACAGCAAAAGATTGACTAAGCTTAAGTCAGTCTGGAATATATGGTGAATTCCAGGCCAGCTTGAGCTACATTGTCAGAAAGACAGACAGACAGACCTGAGGAGGCTCCTCACCTAGTACTGACTGGACTGACAGTCTTCAGTTTTCTCACACTGGAAAAGCAGCCCTTTGATTACTAACAGCTGAACAAACACGTTCTTACTGAGGATAAATGTCAAGCCCTCCACTTGAATTCAAGCATGTAATTCAACTTGTCCAGAGCGAAAGAGATTAAGGGGGAAAAAAAAATCACAAGTGTTATGAAAAAAAAGAACTGTGGTTTAAGTCGATGGTCTTCTGGCTGTGTATCCACAGCAGAACCTGATTGGAGGTGCAGCACCCCAGCCCAAGGTGCACAAGGGCCACATGGGGCTGTGTTTGAGCTAAAAGGAAAGAGGAGAGGTCACATCAGAAAAAGGTCATGAGTCCAAGAGTAGCTACAATGTATATGCTCCTGTAGCAGTGGCTTTTGTGTAGAGGTACCCCGTCTATCCACAGGTGTATGGGCATCATGGGAGATGAGCTAGCTACCCATGGTGGCCTGAGGGTATTGCTAATGGAGAAGTCAGTGAGGCTAAGTGACCACGAAGCACTGGGCTTAGTGTTGGAGAAAAACTGGTTTTTTCTCTTTCCTGCTTGCCTGACATTGACCTTCATTTACATCTCTCTAACAATTTCTGTCCTGTCTTTTGGATGCTTTCAGAGCAGATGCTATGGTGTATGTAAAGGAACTGTGTATAATATGATTCTAATTATTCCCTGTAAAGGTCCGCTTTTGTGCACTGTGCCCCAGGGCGCTGGCTAGGCATTCCTTTTGGGGAGGTACCACCCCTGGCTTAAGCCTCTGAGGCTGAGCACCTGTACCATCAAAGCCATAGCAACACAGGGCCCTGTGGTTTGTTAGTGCTGGGTGAACTGGAGGCAGGGCTCAGCTTCCAACCCTTAGCTCCACATTCTAAAAATTATTCACTGGTAGAAGACAGGGCAAGTGAGTCTGGCGCCCCCAGTCCCTCTCCCATTTCTCCCACCCCTGCCTCTGTGAAGAGCGAGGAGGCAACACAGCACTCACCACTATGGTCTTGCCTTTCCCTGCCTGGACACAGTCCTTTTGGGCTGACCCTGATTCTAAAGGAATTGTTCCTAGCAACTCAGAAAGTGTGCTTCAAAGCATTGTCCCCTACCAAGGCCTCTGCTTTTTCTCTACAAACTGTTTAGAGCCTTCAAATGAATCCGCAGCTTCAAGCCTTTAGGGCATTATAATGCGGGCTTTGGACACGGGCAGGTCTGGCTTGAACACTGGCTTTGTTACCCCAGTTATTTAACGTCTTTGTGCGTCGGTTTATTAATCACGTAATAGAGTTTCTATGCTTATCTCTAGGATCACTTGGGAAAACTAGAAGAGATGCTCTGGGCGATTGGCCCAACACAGAGGTGCACAGTAAGTGATTTTTATCATCTTAAGGATTTTGCAATCATAGGATACCATAGTGTATCAGCAACTGCACGGGTTTCTGATGGAGAGAAATGCTAAAGAGTTGTGGGAGTCACTAGGTCATCCGCTGTGAATGAGGCAAACTACCCAAGGAAGGGTCTGGAGAAACATTCATCCTGTCCCCTTTCTGGTAGAGTTAGGTCTAGAGAGATGCCTCTAAAGTCAGGAAGTGGGGTTCCAATCGAAAGAAGTCAGGCGCTACCTAAGTCCTCGTGTTTGCAGCACCCTTTTGGGGGAGGGGGCAGAGATGCGGCCAGAGGTCAGGGACTGGGTCTCCTAAGACTAAGTCTGATGTGTCCTGGCTGGCAGGCGCACTGGTGCAGCGCTGGTCCATGCAGGTGCCCGCCGAGGTGAGAGCAGAGGCGGGCGACGCGGCGATGTTGCCCTGCACCTTCACTCACCCTCACCGCCACTACGACGGGCCACTGACGGCCATCTGGCGCTCGGGCGAGCCTTTCGTGGGCCCGCAGGTGTTCCGATGCACCGTGGCGCGCGGCAGCGAGCTGTGCCAGACTGAGCTGAGTTTGCACGGCCGCTTCCGCCTGCTGGGCAACCCGCGCCACAACAACCTGTCACTGCGCATCGAGCGCCTCGCCCTGGACGACAGTGGCCGCTACTTCTGCCGAGTGGAGTTCCTAGGCAACAGCCACGATCGCTATGAGAACCGCCATGGGGTCTGGCTGCACGTGACCGGTGAGGCGGGCTGGCGGTGGAGGGGCGTAGGCCCATCTTCCCCGCATCCATGTCCTAAGAGTGTACTGGGTGCCTCTGAGAACTTGGTAGAAATGCAGAATTCAGATCCCAGGAAAGGCTGGGTTGGGGCCGGTAGGTGGTGTCTTGATGCTTGTAGACACCGGTAGCTGGCAAGGAAGGAGAGAAAAACGACCAATAATCCTAAAGATGATAACAAGGGGTGCAGTAGGAGGTGCGCCACCAGCATCCCTGAAGAATTTCTCACCCCATCTCTGCGCCCCCCCCCGCACATTCCTTATCCCTAGAGTACTATGCTACAACTGGCCCCTCCCTGTGTCGTGACCCTTTGGTGAGCACCACTGCCAATCCAATAGTAAATGCAACATATAAGTATTAATTTGCCAAATCTCAGTGGTCCCGTGAAATAAAGGCAATTGTGAGCACCAGTTTACATACAGAGAAATTGAGGTTTAAAAAAAAAGAAAGAAAGAAATAGCTTGCAATAGCTGCAATAGGACGCAGGCAGCCTGGCGTCAAGGTGTCCCGCTCTTCTCTCTGGGCACCCCCCACCCCATTCCAGCTTAGGGGTCGCTACCCCTTGCCTCACCAAACAGTAGCCTCTCTCATGCTCTTGGCGCTGTCCTCTGCGCCGGGTGACCCGCGCCGGCCTTCTTCTCCAAACAGGTGCACCCCGGATCGTCAACATCTCGGTGCTGCCAGGCCCGGCGCATGCCTTCCGAGCGCTCTGCACCGCCGAGGGCGAGCCCCAGCCTACCCTCTCCTGGTCGGGCCCCGCCCTGGGCAACAGCTCGGCTGAGGTGCCCGGCCAAGGTCGCGGCTACCAGGTGACCGCCGAGCTGCCGGCGCTGACTCGGGATGGCCGCTACACGTGCACGGCAACTAATAGCCTGGGCCGCGCGGAGGCCAGCGTCTACCTGTTCCGCTTTCACGGCGCCCCCGGAGCCTCCACCCTGGCGCTCCTGCTCGGTGCGCTGGGCCTCAAAGTGCTGCTGCTACTTGGCGTTCTGGGTGCGCGGGCCACACGCCAACGACTAGGTGGGTGCACTCCAGATTAGGATGGGTTCGACAGGGAGGACAGGGGCTCCTTCCTTTTGTGGCGAACCACCTGGCATGGCACATCAGAACAGCCGTGCTGCACCTGTAACAGCTCAGTTCTTTCTCTGCCTGGAGTCCTAAGGTGGAATCTGCTTGAGGCTCTTTGCAGCAAGAAAGCTGTGGCTTTGCAAAGTACCTTGCCTTTTGCAGTCACACAGATGGTGACCCAGTCCTGTCAGCTGTAAAACAGTTTGTTTTGTTTTGTTTTTAATCACCACACTACAAATGAGTGTCTCCTAAAGGTCAGGCCTCAGGCTTCCCCTACATTGTAACTAGCATCTTGAGGCCCTGAGGTTATGCGCCATGATGCTGGAGACACAAAGATGCCAGGGTGTGATTCCCGGCCAGTAGTCCATGAGAGGCTTAGTCTGAAGAGTTTTGCAGTACCTTCCTAAGAAGGGCTCCCACAAACCCCAGAAGACATCATGCTATTCCCAGGCCTTAGTAAGTGAGGCGAGAACCAAGCAAAAGTTCTAACATGCAGGGCTTAGAAAACATGAATGGTATGCCTGGCTGGAGACCTCAACCACGTTTAGCAAGCCTCCCCACGCTGCTGTCCCTGACTTGATGAGCACCGCGGAGAGGGAGTGGCTTTCTCCGAGCCTTTTAGTGCTCCCAGACCAATAACAATAGCCCCAAACTCTCCAGGGGTGAAATGCAGAATTGGTCTCAGTGCCCCAGCCACTAACTGTGTCCTTGCCATTCTTGCTGGGTTCTCAATCTCGAGGAACATGTTGTATTTCAGGACCCCCCCCTCAGAAAGGCAGCTTTGCTCTGTTGGACCATTTCTCTTAACTCACAAGTTAGCTCCTATTCATCTATCAGAGCAAGGCTTCACTGTCACTTCGGCTAGCCATCCATCTGCCAACATCCTGGGGGCCCCTTCTCACAGAGGGTTAGAGACCACTTCACACAGTAGAGCGTGCAGCTGACGTGTAGGCTGGCTGGAAGCTACTGTATAAAGTCACACCTCTTCTTTCTCTGTGTCCCTCATGCAGATCACCTGGTCACTCAGGACACCCCTCCTCGGTAAGTGCAATTACTGCCCTTCCCACCCCACCCCTGCCTAGTCTCGGCCCAGGGATGCCAGTTTTTCAGAACTGATAGTATGAGGAGAAAGAACAGGCCTAAGACAAGGTTAGGGTAGTAGGCTGGACCAGGGCCTGAGTCACACCCGAAGCACCCTGTCCCTTCCTCCAGCACACCATCCTCAGAACAGAGTAGGCCAGGCTGGATGGTTATTCCGACTCAACACACAAGGAGCTTGGTGTCCATGACCCTAAAAGTTAATACTACCAAGCTGTTTCCTCTTGTGTCCTCCCCACCCCCAGCATTCTAGAAAATCTAGCCCCATAAGGGTGTTGTTGTAGGAAGACTCATTCCCCAGATTCACCCTCGATTCCCAAACAAAATCACCAAGAACCTGGTTCAGATGAGAGATATAGGAAGACATTAACCAGACGACCATTCTTTCCTCTTCGGTGTCTACCCTAGAAAGACTCATGTTGAAAGAGAAAGAACTCCCTGCTAGAGCTGCCTGGTGTTGGCTGAGACTCCACTTTTCCCAGCTGTATGCTCAAGTCGTGACAACCTGCCACCATGTGTTTCCTACACTGATGCACAAGACCAAAGTCACAACACTGCCTGTAGTTCACTCACCTAAAAAATACTGAACACCGACTATATGGCAGGCAAATATTGTAGGGTGTACAGTTTTTCACAAGCACATAGCAAGACCATCAGAGATTGCTGAGTTGTAACAGAAATTGGACCTAGTGATAAGCAGAGCCCCAGGGCATGGCCCGTTGACTGTGACTCGTTTAGATCAGAATATTTTCCCTGAAGATACAACCTTAAAGAAATCACACTGGAAGTTGGAGCCTAGGGTGACCAAGGTGATAGAGATATATATCCCAGGAATGGAAATTGCAAGTAGACAGGTCATGTGGGATGTGGGAAGGAGGGAGGCATGGGGGTGTAGAAATATGGGGTGGGGCGGGAAGGTTGGGGGTAAGTCAGAACGCTTTGGGGAGGGACTTGCGTGAGAGGTAATAATGTGAACAGAGGGGTCCTGAAGGGAGGCCCAAAAGGAGGTGGCTGTTTCTTCTGTACTGACAACATCCAAGGGAAGGGGATCTCTGAAGGTGAGGGAGGGAAACAGGACACCCAAGGTTGGAGCCAAGCCCTGGTCACAAAGAGAAGGAGGGAAGAGGGGAAGGGTGTGTGGTGTGCTTAGAACAGGTGATGGGTGGTTGGAGGTGTGGGTGTCTGGAAAGCAGTTAGATCTGGGGACACTGGAAGCATGAGACTGGCTTTTGAAGACCCTGACAAAGACCCTTTGTAGGAGATGGTGAGCATGATCAGCGATGCTGTCACCTGAAGCATCTCCCTGTCCTATATTAATCAGCCTTGCTGGTTCTGGCTCCATTGTCTCCCATATTATCTTCCTTGACCTGTTACTGGGACATAGCGTGGGAAGTCCAGGACCTTGCCAAATATTGGGTGATAAATCAATTTTCTCCTATCTGCAGGTCTCAGGTTCAGGAGTCCAATTATGAAAATTTGAACCACATTAATCCCCCAGGCCATCAGCTGCCACGTGTTTGTTGTGAGGAACTCCTTGACCATCAGCATCCAGTTGTACACCATAAGAAATGAAGAGACAGTACCAGACTAGATCTGTACAGCTTTTCCTAATTCCCAGGCTTCTTGGTTTCTGTGGGCCAGATAACTTCCCAGGGGACCCAGGATCCTGGTCACAGAGGATCAGAGCCCTGCAGTATTATGCCAGTAGAGACAACAATCTGGATGTATATGTATGCCCACAAGAGCCTCAGCATGAAACTTCTGGAAAAACTTGCCTTGTTTTTTCTTACATAGAACTATATAGTAAAGCAGATGGGAAACTAGTCATAAGGTCCAGAGGTTCAGGCTCAAGCCTGCTCTGGCACCAACTTGCAGTGTAGACCAGGACACTTTCTTCACATCTCTGGGACTCAGCTTCTCCATGACTGGCCAGTTTGTCTGGAACTGAGAAAAGCATATATTTGAAGGGGCAGTGTAAACTACAAAGCTGTCTCAATGGTGGCATCTGGACATGCAGAATTGCAAGTGTGGCACCACTCAGCCTTTGGAGAACAAAGCACTCCAGAGAACAAGCCTGGGGCTGAGCTGTGCAAACTGCTCAGAGGAACTGCCAACCCTGGAAACCTGATAACAAGAGGAGGCCTGGATCTTCTGAGATCTCCACAGTGACTGTCCCAGCCCTCTGCCCAACTGAGATCATCCACTGATCCATCCTGCTTTAAGCTGGGACCCACCAGGAGGAGGACACTGAAGACCCATTGTCTCAAAGCATCTGAAAGCCTTATGTCAAGAACTGGGAGACCCAAAGGGGCACTGGGTTCGAGTGATTAGGGCAACCATGGCTCTGAGCTCTCTCTGCAGTATACACCCTCCTAGGACGCACAAAGTCAGCAAGCACTGGTCATTTCTCCCTACTTGTCCAAGCCCAGCCGAGTTAGCCCCAAGAACAGCACTTTCCTTATTTATACTTTAATGTACATTTGATGATCCCATGAAGAAGAGGTGTATGTACTTGGGACTAAGTAAGTCACAAGGCAGGAGGCTAAAGAGATCATGTTTTTCTGGAGACCATCTCTATAGTTTGAGGGCAGTGAGATTCCAGGATTTCCTCAGCCCCAGAGGCAAGGCAAATGGTTGATGACAGCTCATAGTTATCTCCAGATCCAGCAAGAGCTATTAAGAGATCATAGGAGCTAACATCTGGACCTCCCTGCAGAAGGGAGCATTAGAATGTTTCCAGCGTGAGCCTTGTATCATCAAGGAAAAAGATAGGGACATGGTTAGTTTGGATTAGCACACTGTTGGTCTTTGAAACTGTTTTCATATCCAAGAGAATTATATGAATTACTGCTTACATACTCGGTTGTGTTAGGAATTGGTATTTGAGATTATGAGATGAAGGAGACATCATTATCTGTCAGAATAAGCTAGGCTGTATTGCAGGAACAATCCCTAAAAACACGGTAGCTCAAAACTGAAAACTGGTATTTATCAGTGTGTTAGTCAGTGTTATCTAAAGGAGCAGAATTTATAGAATGATTACATATACATGTATGTGTATATATGTGTATGTATGTATATATACACACACATATATATATATATGGGGTGGGAGAGGGAGAAAGGGGGGTTATTAGAGTGTGTCACAGGCTATGGTCCAGCTAGTTTAACAATGGCTGTCTACCAAAGGAAAGTCCAAGAATCCAGGAGTTGTTCAGTCCACTAGGCTGGATATCTCAACTGGTCTTCAGTACATGCCAGAATTCCAAAGAACTAGGCTCTAGAGCCAGTGTAGGAATGGACTTTCCAGCAAAAGCAAGCAGGCAAAGAGAGCCAGCTTCCTTCTTCATGTCCTTTATATAGGCTGCCAGCAGAAGGTGTGTCCCGGATTAAAGGTGGATCTTCCCACCTCAAAAGATCAAGATTACAAGTGTGTCTTCCTACTTCAAAAAATCTCATTAAGAAACACTTGGGTTTTAATTACACAGTCAAGAAGACAACAAAGAATAGCTACCACACTCACTGCATTCTCAGGGAAGATCGGCAGGGAGGTTCATTGTTGTTCATTGGGAACCAAGATCACAGGAGTCCATCTCTAACGTTGTGAGTTGCTAGACTGGAGGTAAAAAGAATCCTCTACAAGTCATCCTGACGGTGATCATGTCTGCTCACCCAAGAGAACAAGCAGTACAACCCTCAAAGGTGGATGAGGAACACTAGGGAAAATTTTGAGAACACTGAGAATGGCTTTGGTTGGCACCACAGTAATACCTTCCAGAAACTCTTAAGCTTGGAAGCCACGCAGTGAGTCCAGATCCATGTACATGAAAGGGCTAACCAACCCTGTCTAGGGAAGGCTTCCAGGAAGAACATATGTGAGGACGGTTTGCACTGGCTATGCTGATGGGGGAGACTTGAGTATTGTAGAGATTGGAAGGTAAGGAAGGGGGGCATTTGAACCACAGGAACAACCCAAGCAAAGATGGCATGGTATGGACTCAGTTACTTGTTTCTGGAGCATGAAGAAAAAGGCAGGGTACAGACAAAGTGGTCAGAACACTGTTGGACGAAGGGCGCTGCCCTGTTGTGGGGTACCCACCATAGAAGACAGCTGGGACATAGGTTTAAACCAATGGAAAGCCTTTTATTAGCCACTCAGTGACCGCACTGAGTGTTCAAGATCCCAGTGTAGCATAAAGGCATTCTCAGGGTGAGCTTTTAGGATAAAACCCATATCCTCGTTGACATATTTCAGTTAATAAGAACAGTTATCCAGAAGTAGAACTACAGAAGCCAAAAAGCAAGGTTATCGCATCCTGAGACTTTCCCAGAACTATGGACTTTGATGGATTAGGTCTTTGCTTTTGTTTTAGCAGGTGGTGCTGTGCTCCGTTCTATGGTCTGAATGGTACTTTCATCAAGAGTCAGATGTGCTAACTAAGGTCTGGGGCATCTCACTCCGAGGTAGGGAGGTAACAGGACCTGACTATGGTGCTAGGCTCCTGGTACTGCTGAGCAGGACTTCCTGCCTTCATCCATCATCACCTCT
>PVIH01000213.1:145246-235320 GCA_004025045.1 Sigmodon hispidus
CCCCCCCCCCCCCCCCCCCCCCGCCACACACACACAAATAACTGGAAAAAAAACACCCATGTGCCCACCACATCTAACAACATCACTAACAGGTTGCTGTTTGCTTACTGTGGATCTGGCTGAACCATTTCCACGTAAACAGCAGATTTCCCAGTTATGCATGAACATAACACCCTGAAGAACATGTGCACTGTCTCCTCTGTGTTACATTTAGTGGCTTTGCCTTACAGCCCATATTCACATTTCCCCAATTATCCTTAAAAGGTCTCCGTTTGTTTGTAACCGGAGTACACCTGATTCCAAGGCAGCTGAAGTCTGAGGTTTACTCCCTGGTATACCTGACTTCATCACAGTGCTGGTCACCAACCTGGTGGTCCTTGCTGAGGTACCCACACTAAGTGCAGTAGCCTTCTTGAGAAAGAAAACAGCATTTCTCACGGGAACAGCCCAGGATGGTGGTTTCTGTGATGGGCAACAGAGAGCCTACGGGAAGCTTCGATGTCCTTCAATGTCTGCCATTCTGGGCACCCTTCTGATTGGCTTCCAGTAAGAGTGACTAAGAGGCAGTGGGTATATGGTGATGGAACAGCCTGTGACCATCCCCTCTGTACCCAAGATCTAGATGCAACGAGATGCCTAGCCTCCCATATCTAACCTCTGAGCAGGCTCAGGTTTTCACCGGCAAGCAAGGAACAGAGATACAAGCAAGAGCCAAAAGTCACATCTGGCAGGCATGGAGTCAGGGAGAGAATCTCAAAACACTGCTTCCAAGACTGCACTTCCCAATGTGGAGCAGGCTGCAAGGCTAGAATATTCTGGTTCTTCAAACCTAAACCCTGTGGTTCTCTGGAAAATGAAGCTGAACCTACACAAAGATAGGGAGACACGCCCTATTCCCAGAAGACTGTCCTTGGAGATTCACAAATTACTGCTAATCCTACAAGGAATCTGCAGATTATCCACCTGTAATTACTGTTGTTCTCTGGGGGATACTCAGCTCCCAAATACATACATGGAGACTTATTCTTACCTATGAATGTTACTTATGAATGCCCGGCCTAAGCTTTGTTTGTTTCTAGCCAGCTTTTCTAACTTGTTATCCTGTTTCTCTTTGACCATGTTTTGCCTCTGGGCTTTTTACCATTCTTTATTCTGTATTTCTTTCTTTCCTTCTTACTCCATGGCCGGCTGTGTGGCTGGGTATCTGGCCCCTTGCACCCTCCTCTCCTACTTCTCACTACTCACTCCCATCCCTAGATTTCTCCTCCTTATTCTCTCTCTGCCATTCCCACCTATGCCTCTGCTGCCCAGCTATATGCCATTCGGTTCTTTATTAGACCAGTCAGATGTTTTAGGCAAGCAAAGTAACACAACTTCACAGAGTTAAATGCAACATAAAAGAATGAAACGCATCTTTGCATCGTTAAATATTCCACAGCATAAACAAATGTAAGCACATCTTAAACTAACATTCCATAACATCCATCCACAGCTTGGCACATTCCAGACGTATCTTTGGTGTTTCCAAACCTCAGTGCTAAGCAGGAGCTATGGCCCACCAACACCAAAGGCAAATTTCCATAGCAGACCCAGAGCAAACTCAGGTCGGGCTTTGCCAGACACTCTTGCCTCTCAGCACAGCAAACATTTCTGTTCATCACACATCTTGTGAGCCTTTGTCCAGCTTTCAAGGCCCTCCTCCTGCAGGGGCCAAGGTCCTCCTGCTGAGGTCAAGGCTACCTTATAACTGTTTCAGTTATCAAGACTCTTCCATCTGATGGCCTCCCATCCATATCAATTCTTAACTACAATCCCAAAACAGAGAGAGAGAGAGAGAGAGAAGAGAGAGAAGGAGGGAAGGAGGGAGAGAGAGAACAAGCTAGAAATTTTCTCTTTGAAACTAGAAGTCTTACCATTGTGATGACATAAAAAAATCTTAGCTATCACAAATCAACTAACTTAAAAGTTCTTTTAATGTGATTTATGGATGAAAAGGCCTGCCAAACAACTTGCTGAAAACAGTGGAACAGGCTGAGCAAGGGTAAATCACAATGTCCTTTATTTGGAGATTTTCACTTAACTACTTCTCACGTTTTCCAGTTTCTCACCATTAGACAAAAACATGTCCTTCATACAAGCACGCAAAGTATTAAACAATGAGTAAGAAGTAAATATTGCACAGGTAACGACCAAAATAAAACTGTGGTTTTAAAGGGCACACTGGACAGGCCAAGAGGACCATCAGTATTGATCTCCAATATAGATTACCTTAAACCACTGAAAGAAAAGTGTCTCAGTGCTCAGTAGTATTACATGATACATTGAAAATAAGTTATAACTAACATTCCATAGCACTTCCATTACTAAAATAGGAGTAGCATAATTGTTTTCAAGTTATTCTCAAGAGGAATGAGGAACCTGTGCTAAATGAAGGAAAGTGAATAAGCATGTGATCTGCTCCTGCTCACCTGAGCCCTTTCTTGCATGCTTTAAAAGAGAAGTGCCCTGGTGGAGCAGAGGAATCTGTTTAGGGCCCTGCTGTAAGTCAAGAGCTTCACCTACTGTGATCAGCTATCATCTCAAAGTAAGCTGTCTAGTGCTCAAACTAATGAGCAGGAACGAAATTCTAAGAGCCTGGTAAATGATACCCACCAAGTAGATTCTTCTTGAAACTGGTCCGGGGCAGTGACTGCTCTTCCAGGGGTCTGCAGTTTAACTCAATGCTAGGTTAACACGACAACCACAGAACACAGAAGAAGCTGATGCCACCCAAGTGTGCATCAGTGATTTGCACGGCCTGCTCTGCAACAGTGGACAACTCTGGGGCAGGGACAAGAGCAAGAGAGCAAAAGCTTCACCGAGGACCAGAAAGGCAAAGATGTGTTCTCTCTCCACATCCGCCAGTGCCGACTGAAGTGTGTTCATGGGTGCTCTGTCCAGGCCCTGCAGTGCGAACTGGGCACTTTGCCCCCCAAAGTGGCTTTATTGGAAATCATATTCAAAGAGTACTAAGAATTCTGAGCATGTAACCTGGGGAAGCTAAGGGGTAGGGGGCAGAAGAGGTCCGAGATGTGACAAGAGGAAACGTCTCAGGGTATACTGAGAGAAACAGAACAGGCCCTGTCTGGCTGTTCTAGGCAGATCCACAACCAACAGGCAAGGTCACCAGGAACTGTTCTGGCTCAAGATAAGCGGAACCAGAGAGTCCTGGTATAGTTGAGGCTGGGCCGGTAGTGGACTCCAAGACACTGGCCAGGTAGAGAAGTTGAGGGTCTCACTGAGGAGATTGAGGTATTTAATGTGCCCTGACTCTATCCATGATCTTAGACATTGGTTTCCCACTTCAGAAGCAACTTTTCAAATAAACACCTTTGAAAACAAGTATCAGCACCTTGATTCAAGGAGCTTAGACACACCAGAGTTTAGACTGTTTGGCCATGATGGAGCAAGATTGCTGGCTAATTTAGGGGGAGCATCTAAACTTCACATCTTCTGACACCAAAGAACCAAAAGACTTGGGCATAATACAGGAGAGGTGGACAGTTAACCAGCAAGACACCAGTCATGTTTTGAGGCAAGGTCAAGTGTAAGAGCTTTAGAAATGTGTACAGACACAAGTATATGTGTCACTATTACACTGTGCTGACAGCCACAGGAAACAGCCTTCTGCCTACACCTGTTCTAGAGATGTTGTACAGCAAGGCCAAAGCAATGTCTCTGCTGCATGTGTGTACTCTGATGTGGTCCATGACTGCAGAGGCAGAGGCACTTCCACTAAGACCAAAACTCCCATTCTGTTCCTGGGACACACTTGATGTCATAGTGCAGGAGGCTCTGAGCCTGTGACAGTCCACCTTCCGCACCGCCCAGGCTTTGGCTTCTCATGTTGAAAAGGATGTCAAGTGCTCATCACTGTCTCTGGTACCACGGCTTTGCACTCTGAAAGCTAACCACTGTCCAAGCAAAGCCTGGTTCAGACAGCAAGCATGTCTGCAGGTAGCTTTCTTTGTTCTGCATCATTTCTTATTTTAAAGCACTTCACCAAGTGCTTCCTTCTTACAGAATCTGAGGCAAGTAACTCTTAGATGTTAAGCCAGGATGAAAAAGCAGCACTTTTACCAACCAGTTACAAAGTCAAATAAATTATATGTCAGGTATAAAAATCTATAATAGCCTTCAATTCAGATTCATCAGTTAGAATCAAACGTTGATTTTATTGTTTATACTTTTTACAGACAAAATTTACAAATATTATAAACTTCCAAAATTAATTGATTCTCTAAAATGTACATACTATCATTCAAACATTTCACATTCTAGGATACGGCTACCTTCATTCTCCTCAGAGAAAGTACACAATAGTATTTCCTGGTCACAGAACCACTGCGGCTTGTTTGTCTACAGCTTCTGAAGTTTCCTTCTATTCGGAGTGAAGATGACTGATTTGGGAAACAGAAGCAAAAATGAATAAGGCTGAGGCATCCCTGTGCAATGACACTCTGTGCCCTTGAACAGGGACGTCCCTTATCAGTGTTCCAAGGCATGTCAACTAGTCAGTGTTGCCCTTCTGGAAAGAAGGGTTCCTGCAAGTCTCTAATACCGGGAAGCACCCTACTAATGCTATTTCCCAATCTTTACTCAAGACCCTTGGTGGCCATCCAGAGATTTTACACAAATATTTCTAAGCCATAACCCATAAGAACAAAGATATATTTTAACCTGAACAAATAAAACTGGTTTGGGGCCATTTTTGAGAATTATAAATATATTGATAGAAGTCAAATTTCTAACTGCTGCATAAAGTGACATGAATAAGATGTCAAGAGAACACAGCAATGTGCCAGACAGGTTTTGGCAATGCAGACTGTCAGCAGTGACAGAAGGCACAGAGCTACTCACAAAGCCATTTTTCTGAAATTCCCCTGACCTGGCCCCTTCTCCCTAGGCATGAGTCCAGCATGTCTATGAATTTCACCTAACCTCAACCAGGGGAAGAACAAAGACCTAGTGTCCCTTGACAGTAGGGCCCCTGAAAGCTCTGACATACATCAAGTGTTGGGAACCTCCACACAGCCAGAGGCAACAAAATCCTAAAATGAGGGGCCACAACGGAATCCAGTGCCCTGGTGGCTGCCGGGCCAGTGCTGTCCCAACTCCCACTACAGGGACCAAGTAAGACACACCTGTGCCCAGCAGCTGCCAGTGCACTGGGTCCACATCAGCTCAGAAAGGCACACTTGCAGAGGACATGAGAACAGATGTGTCACCACCTCTGCTGTCCACTGTGGTCAGGGTTAAGTGACATGTGTTCCATATGACCCATCTTAATTCAGCTTTTCTGTTTTGCTTTGCTTGTTGAGACACTTGCTACGCACCCCACGGTTCCTCAACCCTGTGCTCCTCCTTCCTCAGCCCCAGAGTGCTGATTACAATGAGTGCCACTCCTGACTTTAATCGGTGTATTAATTACCTCCACTCTTAGAGAAACAACATAATACTTTTAAGCTGGTGTATTTCCCCACATTTAAGAAACGCAGAGATTTTTCCAAGTTGATTTTTTTTCTTACATTGGAAGAATACAAATGGAGTCCAGAAGAGGGCTCTTCATGACCCCAAAGTGGTCAAATCCAGCAAAGGAGTCTCCGCAGTTAAACAAAGCAGGGCGACAGAGGTGCAGGCATATCAAGAATTCTCTCCGTAGTTCTTAGGGACTTGACTGGTGCATCCCCCAAATGTGAGCGACTCTGTACTCAGCGGAATTTAGTTTCACTTGAGGAAGAACACAAAACTACACAGCTCTCTGGACAACGAGAGACAGACACACAGCCAAAACAATCTAACGCCTCTCAACTTGTACCTCGGTGACTTCCTGGCAGAATTGAGCTCCACGGTAAAACTGAACAAAGGTATATTCGCTACAGTAAAGTTGATGTAAACACAAAAGCAACAGGGTCTTCGAGGGTTCCAGCGTCACTATCGTATGTTGTCTAAATAATGCACTTCTGGATAGAGACCGTTGACAAGGAGAGCCAGAAAGCTCTTCCCATCCTGAAGGCAATGGCCAGGATGCTTTATAAACTGGATAGCCTGCATTATCTGATCCTGGTATTCCACATACTGCTTACTGAGCGTCATGGATTCGAGAACAGTCAGCACCTAGAAGGCATGAGTGACAGGAGGATTCACTTTGTGATTGCCCACCGCCTGACTGCTGCCAGTGGAACACTGTCTAGTTCCACTGGAGCCAGAAGGGAAGGCAGCAGTCTGGAAGGCAGACTTTGGGAAACAGAGGAGGTCAGGATGCTGCATGCATTTCTTCTGAGTGCTGCTGTCTCCCGGCCCTTTCTTGCCAAGAGACAGCAGCAGCCAGCCTAGTGTTGCCGCCCTTCCTCGCCTGCCACGGCCTTTTCCCTGGCCTACTTTTTCCCACCTCCTTGGTCCCCAAGTGGGTTCTTCCCTAACATATGCCAATCCTCTCTCTTCTCAGAGCCCAAAAGACACCCACAGGTACCAGGTGCATCTCACCGGAGTGAAAGTGCAACCAGCCATCACCCGCAGGACACAGTGAGTGAAACCCTACACACAGCAGTGCTAAACACACAGGTCCAGTTCCTCCCTAAGACAGACAGAAGAACACATGTTCCCACAATCCTTGTTGGTTGTTATTTGAGACAGGGTCTCTCTTGTGCACCCAGATTGCCCTGGCCTTGCCTCTTCACTGCTCCAGTCTGGTACCTAGAAAGCTCAGTTCAAGACATGAGACAAGCCCACCAAGAGAACTGGCCCTGGGTTACAGTGGGCCTCAGGCCTGAAGAGTACAATTAGAATGGGCACCTCCCTTCTGACAAGGTGCACCAGGAAACCTCCAGCCTTCAGGCTGCTGTTACTGACCTGCTGAGCTTTTGGAGTCAGATGTAATTCAGAGCTAGGCTTCAGACGAATCTGGTCTTCTGCGGGCACCTGAACTGACAGGAAGGCGGCCATGCTTCGGGCAACTACACGGAACCTTGGGTGTTAACAATAGGTCAGAAATGAGTGGCCGTAAAAGTGAATATTTAAAAATATAAACCCTATTTCTTATTTGGAAGAAAATAATATAGCTCCATTTCCATATCTTTTCTGTAGTTAACCTCTTCAGGGAAACCCTGCTTAATTTTTCCTCCCATAGTTACCCAAACAGTGTGTGCCCATTCAGATTCAAGAATGAAAGTGTTGGTAAAGACACAGAATAGCTGGGACAGTCAGACATTGTAAACTGTGGGATGCTGCAGAAAACAAATGTAATAAGTAAAATAGAGGTGCCAAGTCACCCAGCAATCCCACTCCTAGGTAATGTGCCCAAGAGAACCAATGACAGATATGAGCAAGAAATTATGCATAAATGTTCATAGCAGCATTAGTTATAAGAGAAACAAAGAATGAAGCAACCCAAATGTCCATCAGCTTCTAAATAGATAAATAAAATGTGTGTGCCACTCAGGCGTACAAGGGAAGAAAGGGAAGTGGATCATCAGATGGAGGGTACTTGTCAAGCATACATGAGTTCAATCCTCAGCACCACAGAAACATAAAAAAAAAATAAGCAGGAAGTGTTGACTATTGCTACAGCACAGATAAGCCCTAGAGAGCATTCCCAGACACGGAAGGCCATATACCATACAATTCCATCTTTACACATGTCCTAAGAAGGATTTAAATATGAAGTCAATTGACAATTGCCAGTGACAGTTTGGTGACTACAGGGCTTAATTGTGGGATGATGAAAATATTCTGGAGCTAGTGATGGCTACAGTATTGTGAATGTCACTGAATTATACACAGTAAGGTGGTTGTTACAGGAAATTAAGTTATATATATTTTACCATAATTTAAAAAAGCACTTGATTCAAACAAAAGATATGCAAACAAAATTAAGTAAAACTAAAATTGTGTCTGACACATTCTACCATAAACAATTGTGGGGTCATGCTGGGGGATTATGCTCTTGTACACTGTAAATATTTGTCCCTCCTATTGGTTTAACAAAATGCTCATTAGCCAGAAGGCAGACAGGAAGTATAGGCGAGGCTACCACACTAAGAAGACTCTGGGAAGAGTTAGAGCAGAAGGAGATGCCAGAAAAATGCAGAGGAAGTGGGATGAGAATGCTGCTCTGAGAAAAGGTACTAAGCCATGTGGCTAATCATGGGTTAATTTAAGAGTAAGAATTAGCAAGTTATATGCCTGAGCCTTAGGTCAAAAAGCATGTAATTAATACAAGCCTCCGTATGTTTGTTTATTTGGGACAAAATGGGTGCAGGACTGGCCTGGCCGGACACAGAAACATCTGACTCCAGGGTTATCTGGTTTGGAATGAGAGATCCCTAAGTTTACCACACAATACATGTCAGCACAGTGTGAGACCTCTTTTCAATGACAACAAGGATTTGAATAGAAAGCCATGATACAGCTGGGATGTAAATTAGAAAGGGAAGTGTGGTGGGAATGTTTGTCTGTAAGCTGTAAATAAAAACCTGTTCTGGCCTGTGAGGAGGACCATAGAAATGGGTGGAGGAATCAGAGGAGAGATGGGGAGTGCTGAGCATGAGCAAGGGAGGGAGGTGATGGGGAGAGAAAAAAGAGGAGAGAGGGAACAAGACTGTAAGAAAGCACCCTGACTCAGAACGGAGGGCCACTGGCAAACTCTTCCCTGCCTCGAGACTTTAGGCCACACACCCTGGATTTGTCTCTCATCACTTCTTACTGAACTAAGGTCAACATGATGATGTGACAGCTCTACACTGACTCCCCCAAACTCACAGGCTCAAAACCAAAATGAAACCAGAATGAACAACAGATATAATTTACCTTTGAAACAAAGTTGTATTAAATCAAGAAAAAACTAAATGTACTTTTCAGAATATAAAAATGTAGTCTCTGATCTTTTTTGCCTTCATCTCTCTAGAAAACCTATACACCCTGAGCCAAAAGCCTGTTCGAGCATCACAGCTCTTTCAGGAGCAGCTGTCTGAGCCCAGAGAAGAGCAGTGGAGGTGCTTCCTCACCTGTTGGACAAGGGTGATTTCCTGCCCAACCCAATAGCCCCCAGAATCCCAGAGCTCAGTCTCTCCTCAGCAATAAGGCTCTGCCTGCTCTGTAGCATGAGCAGTATCCGGATGACAGACTCTGTCAGGACTGAGTCGTTCTGCTCCATCTGAACCAGGGACAGCTGCAGGATCTGATGCCACCACAAAAACAGCTTGGCTTCTTCCTGTGCGGAGCTGGAGGAGGAACCACAGCAAAGGAAATGTTAAGTACTTTTCTCACTCATGTTTAACAGAAACTCATTTAAGTTTTACAGGAAGGAGAAACACTTTATTCTAAAATCATATGCCAGGACCAGCAAGATGGCTTAGTGGGTAGAGGTGTGCGACCACCCGAAAGCCTTTTTGACTTTAGTGCATCTATGGGTTCTGGGATCTTGACAAAATGCTTATGTAAACTGGGAACTCCAAGTGAAACCCATACAAGTTTCGGAGCAGCCAGCAGGTAGCATACCTTGGATACACCTGTTCCAGCCACTTGTTTAGGATGAGGAGCACCTTCATTTCATTCCTCAGAGTCTGTTCACTGTTTAAACACTGAAGCAGGTAGACATAGAGAGTCAAGCAACTGCCAAGGGCTAAACACTCCTGCAGGAACTCTTGTGTGGTGAGCTCAGGAACTTGAAGGGACACCAGAATGGGACCCCATCCTAAATTTTGATTGAGGGACCCTAAGAAAAGAACACCAAGAGGAAATATCAATATATACTCATGTCCATAAGAATGGGCTGTGCTGATGTCCATGGTCTGTACAGTCACCAAAGAGGTCTGAAGCACATGCTGATACCAGAGACCATATGGATGTCTATGATCCCTGCTCCTGCTAACTGTAAAGGGCAAGGAAGCTGCTTTTGACGCAGCATCAATGACTGCAGACTCAGTTGAAAAAGAGGGATGCTGAAAACTTCTATGACAACCCCTCCCCCACCTCACCACACCCCTCAAAAAGTAACAACCTAGACAGAAGCCATTGAAGAGAACTCTTAAAAACTGTGCTAAAGATGCTAAAGTGTAGTCCTCTACAAAGGAAGGCCTCTGGCGGGGGTGTGGGTGGAAAAGGACTCCATTTTCTTTAAGGACTGGCCACTGAGAGTTTGTCCACGCTCCAGTGAGGATATGGCAACACAAATTGGATTTTTGGGGGTCTCTTTTTTTTTAGTGGTAGTATCATTCCTTTTTTAGAGAGAACATCACAAGGGTGAGGGGTAGACAAGGAAAAACTGGGAAGTAGGTGTTACCGGAGTGCATGATATGAAATAATAATCAATAATCAATAAAATATTACAAAAAAGAATTTTAATGTTAGCCTCATGTGAGCTGTCATCCTCAGAGTAGGCCTAGAGGTCAGAAAAGCGAGAGATGCCCTGAAGCTCAGACTAGAAAGCCTCTGCCAGATGCTACTTGACTAGTAAGGGTTCACAAAACTTTGGATCTCAGTACTATGTATCTCTAAATTACCCTTTTCATTATATGATGATCATTAAAATCTATAGGGTACCAAAGCTTTACATTTAATCAATACAGGCTTTTCTAAAAAAATAAATCCAATCTCTCATAAGCATTTTTACTTACTAAAGTACAGACCGTATTCTAGTTGAAACCATTCTGACTTTAGTAACACACTTGAATCATGAGTGTTATCCTGACGGTTCTCAACCCTTTGGGAGGAATGAAGTTAGGTGCATGGTGATGTACAAAGTACATCCACAGTAGGCAGAGCAGATGGCAGGCTATGGGTTCATCCTCGAACCTCACTCTGGCATTCTTCCTTTCTTGCTATCTATAATAATATTTCATAACTGAATATCAGAGTTGAGAAGGGCTATTCTGAGAAATTCTTAATTATTGTCTCCAGAGTTTGGTGGGATAAAATAAGAGCAATAAATGCATGAGGAACAGGAAAATGTGATCCTTATAGAATAGTTTTACAAGTAGGACAAGAAGGCTAGAGAGATGCTCAGCAGTTAAGATCACTGACTTTTCTTTCAGAGGACCTGGGTTCAACTCCCAGATACACATGACAGCTCACAGCTATGTGTAATTTCAGCTCTAAGTGACCCAACATCCTCTTCTGGATTATGTGGCACCAGGCATGGATGTGGGATACATAAAGACATACATGTAAAACATATATGCACAGAAAATAAAAATAAATCTTAATAAGATGGCAAAAAGAAATAGAAAGATTTCTATGAAAACTCTTTTATCAAAAGTGGTAAGAAAGAAGAAATTACCATTATTATTATTTTAAGTTCTGGTTTACAGTTTTTGTTTTGAAGACTGACTTTGCTATCATAACACAGTCTGACACTCTAAAGCAATGTAAAAATCAAATTAAAATTTTTTTCTCTTGAAACATGATTGAACTCAAAAGACATGGGCCACATGTATGTTGACTAACTCTTTAGGGGAAAAAAATCTATTTCTATCACATATATATATATATAGTGTGTGTGTGTGTGTGTGTGTGTGTGTGTGTGTGTGTGTGTAAGAAGAGAAATTCCTGGCAGAAAGCATTAAAACAGTATTATGTCACTTTGGGAAGAATGGCAAGCTCCCTGATGACAGGTTTTCACCTTCCTGGAAAAGGCCACTACATTGAGAACACCAGCCGGTGTCCTCTTACCTTCCTGGAAGTAGGCAGTGATGCAGGCTTCTGTAGTTTCTGCCATGTGGCGGACTGATGCCAGGCTTTGGCAGGCTGCTGTTAAAAGAGGCAGCACTACCAATCCATGTACTTTTTGGCCAATCCAGGTCCGGATACTGCTACCAAGGAATTCTGCTGTTGGAATAGTTGCATTGTTCATCATCATTAGGACTTCCGTAAAGAGGCTGCTGAGGGCCATGTGGCGGGCCTGGCTGTCCATGTCTAAAGGCAAAGACAGACACACACTCATACCACTGGACAGGGACAGGAAAGTAGTCATATGACAACAGTTCTTATCTGCTGCTATAACAGCTGCTCTCCAGGGTCTCTGCATGCCTACTGTAGCTCAGGGATTAGCAGAAAGGGTCTGATGATGACTGAATTTTACAGACAGGAAATCAGGAACTTTATGGACAAGTTCCCTGAATAAAGTGTGTGTGAGAGCAATGCCTTATTTCCCAAAGCCCCTCTCAGCTTTTTCTTCCAGCCCATCTCCATTCCTTTGTGACACCTGCAAACCACTCAGTGTGTCTTATCCTCACTACAAGGGAAGGGACCCCCAGTGCCTAACACACACACAGACTCTCCTTTAGCTCCCAACTCGGTGCCCGGGGCCTTATCAGCTCCCTCTAGATCTATAAAGGTTCAGGTAAAGAGCAGCCTGAGGACTCCATCTACCTTCCTAAGTTCTCTCTCACGTTCTATTGCTAACCTCAAAGTTCCTTATCTTTTTACCGTCCTATCAATAATTGTAATTTTTGGTTTTTGAATTTTATTGACCATTCCTGGTTGTTTTCAGTATAAGAAGTATTTGGCAGGAAGTCTGTCCACAATGCTATCAACAAATCTCTCACACAAATGTCTTGACTTCTGCTTAAAAGCCGACCTCCTACAGATGCTGCTTCCTCCAGATCTCCTGTCTGTCGCCTCACCACTTAATGTCTTATCTAGCTTGAACCCCAATTCAGGTCACTTTACATTCGCACCTGCCAGGGTCAACCTCTCCTCAAACTGTACCATTGCTGCCTGCCCCCAGGGCTGGCCCTGCTGTCCAGAGCACTGACTGTCTGGATTAGAAATCATGGTCTTGACCATCTTCCTCAGCTCACAAAGCCTAACACACAGAAGGGGTTCACTGGCCACATCAGTATGTGGCTCCACTGGTCACTTACCGGGTGGGTTAAAGACAATGATATCATCTAAGAGCTTAGATATTTCCTGCTCCAGGACTGGGAGGGTGACTTTTCCACTTTGCTCCAGAGCACTGAGAAACTGAACCACCTGACGAGCAAAAGCTTGGCACTTTGGAAGTATGTCCTGGAGAGGGGAGAAGGAACTCATCAGTCAGATGAGCAAGAAATGTCAGCTGACTCCTCCTGGGGAGCACAGCGCTGCACTGAACTCTGGGGCAGCATGAAGAGAAGAGATTGGGAAGCCACAGAAGACCTCATTGAGAGATCCAGGAGATGTGTCTCCAGCTATGCAAAACAGTGATGGCATAGAGACTAGAACGCCCAGATGCTGTGAAACTGCATTAACAATGCCATTAACCAAACAGTGATTTACCTGCCAAAAACTCCCCCTTCCCCCAGAACGTTCACATTCCCTCTAACTCAAACCTCTAGCTTATACTAACCACCCTCCCTGCCACCCTGAGGGCAGAGACATTCCAATTATCTTCAACCCCTCTGATCTCCAGTCAGTCAGAGTCATTGTAAGGAAATGAGAAAACTCAAACCAAAGCCCCAGGAGGCTGTGAGCACACAGTGGCACACATCGCAGCTTTCTCTGTAGAGGAAGTCAGGAGGTTCATGGCCAGTCTTACCAGCACATGCTTGACTCTGGTTCTAAACAACATGCCAACTTTTAAAACACTCCCTCAACTTACACGATGCTTCTGACCATCAGCAGGAACAGAAAGTCCCGCAGACACTTTTAAGAGCTTCACAATGCGTTCAGCGGAACAGTCTTTGGCCAGAATGACGGACGGTGGGTAATGACTGCTGAAATAACCCAGCACACTCTGGTATGACACAAGGTCCACAAGATGCCAGGAGAGTGAGCTCGTCTGTCCAAGAAGACTTAGTAAAGGTGAGTCCTAAAAATGGAAAACAAGTTGCTTTACATTCATTTCCCCAGAAATATATGTCTCTAGTTATCTGTGAGAAAACAGCTTATGCTAAGAACCCAAAAGCTAAATAAGCAAGGAGGTACGCTCTCAAGTTAGCATCAAGTGAAATCTTGGCAAAAGTACATTAAGATCTACAGGAATTCAGAGGGACTTGAATGTACATGGCAACAGGAAGAACACTGAACTAAGAATTTATTCTAATTCAGCACGGTTCTCTGGACAATAATCTAAATAATCCTATTTAGAACAGGCTGTCCAGGAAAGTAAGCATGTAGCTGACCGTGCAGCTCATATGCATCTACTCATACTGATATATGTGAGGGAAACATCCAAAGCATCATCAGGAAAAACAAAGTACTAAGAATCCAATGCTGATTACAGACTCCCCAAACTCACTGTTTGATCAACTAGCTGAGTTTCTTTTGCCAGTAAAATCATCATGAAAAGGAGACAGACAACCATGCTCTGGGTTTCAGGAAGGGGACTGGGATTCCAGGCATCCGACAGCACACTAACCCAGTTGACTCTGCAAAGCACAGACCCCAAAAACAAGAAACAGCTCTTGGGGCTTCCACGTTCCACCTGAAATGAACAAAAACCAGTATATTCCATTATATATATTATAGCTGTTTTTAAGAGATCACTTTTCCCCAGACTATAACTATTCATTGATTATTTTCTCTTAGGTTCAGTATCTATGTGCATTCTTGAGCTTGCTTTTTTGTACTTCATTGTTTGCTCTACAAATTCTAAAGAGTGAGCTTCCCGGACCCCAAGCAGACAGAAACTCCTGTCACTGAGCCCCTGGAGCTGCAGGAGTGTAGGGATCTTGGGTGAGCTGGAACAGAAGGAAAGCTCTACTGACCAGTAGCTTTCAAACCTTGGTGTGTATCAGAACAACTGCTGGAACGCCCAAGAGCTGCTGGCTTCCTCCCATGGATGTGATGGGAGCAGGGATACACAAGCTCCCTTCTGATGCTCATAATGACGCTCCTAGACCACACCTGGGAACTCTGGGATATATAATATTAACATGAACTTCCAATGTGAGGCTGTATTAAAATGTCTCCTCATGACTGATCTTTAAAATCTAATGCTTAAACTCTATTCAGAGGTTTTGTTGGGGTGCACCATAATAAAGTACATACTGAATCTGAAAGTTTTATTTTATAGCATATTTCAATGCTTTTGTTTATCTTAATAAATTTAGGCACTCTAAATTGCTCCTTTAAAAATTAATGTCAAAAGCTCTACTTGACTTGTAATGATGACACTGGGATCTGGTGGTGACCTGAATCTGCTCCCTTTTTGGAAGATGATTCTTCACCCTTTTATGATCTGTTCTCTAGCCAGAGATCCTACAATTTACAAGATTCTCAGCTACTGGGCAGGTCAAGGCTATCTAATCCTTAAGACTCCTAGAGACAGGATCTATGTCGTTCCTTGACAGACTATTCCACAGTTTGTTTAGTCTTACATGGCATCCCTTACAAGTCACAAAGCCAACATTCTCCCCTATGTTCACAATGATGATTAAGTATCTACTCAGGACCTGTGTCAACTACTAAACAAGAGCAGCTTCCTTGGAGCTCAACTGCAGAGGGGCGGCTTCACATAAAAATGCCAGAGGGACCAGTACATTTTACTAATCACTGTAAATAATACTTGTGTCTTAGTAATCATCATAAATAATTATAGATCTATATCAATTAAAGCACTTAAGTGACTCAATAATAATAAATATGACATTAACTTAGGAGAAAACACAAATGAACTGATGACTAATGAATGAAAACAATCATAAAAGCCAAGATCACTGGGCTTCTGACAAGAGAAAAAGTATATCAACCCGGCTGCTGCTGAAGTCGCCCTGGGGCTAACTATGGCTTCTGTTGCAAACATTCACACGCACATTTCTTGGCCCTTTCTTAAGATTATTCCAGGTTCTCCTATGATCATGATGTGTCACTGGTTGTCACGATGATTTTCTCTTAGAATCCTAACTATTCAGTTGCACAACTGCTGAAATCAACTTGGAGTTAAGTACTAATTCACATTTTGCTTTCAAACAACATTCACAAGTAGTTCTAACAATATTATCTAATATTATAATGATGTTTATAAAAAATAAAATACTAGCCAGGACTGAGCAAGACTCAGTAATCTATGGAATCACACAACTTTTATTTCTAAAACTAGAGGATGACCAACATTGTAGATGGTCTCTCTCTGGGTTTTAAAACTGGCCTAATAGATGTGCTGAAATCACCACTAATGCATACTTCCACTGGCCGCTGCTTTCCACAGTATGCACCAGAGAGTGACACAGAATGTACACACACTGAGGAGGAGACACCAGCAAAGCCAAACCTTGAAGAAGGCCTCCATGAGCCTCTGGTCAGGGTGCAGGTCTTTCCACTCGAGTTTCTGATATGAACTATGGAAAGTGTAGAGAATGAACTCTGGCATCTTGGGTGCTGTGCATGCTTCACAGTAATGCAGCAGGTGCAACCGCAGGGCTCCTTCATCACTTGGCAAAAGCTTGTCTAGAGTTTAAAAGGAAATACAGTTCTAGGGTTACAGGCACATGGCACCAGGCCTGGTTTAAGATTTAGACAGCCAGTGCTTTCCTTCTTTCCTCTCCCCTTTCTTCTCTTTCTTTGTTCTTTTGTCTCATTCCTTTTTTGTAAGAGAAAATAATGTAAATCCAAAGAAGCTGCAAGTCAATCACATTCTTTGTATGCTTATTATATATGTTATGATGTTAGTATTAAGATAATATTAATATTGTATAACTTTTTAAGTTATCCTAGACAAATTTTTAAAATATAAATGTCCAAATTAAACAAGAATTATTAAAAGAAAGAGAAAATACAGTTCAAGTCATTTGGTTTCTTTAAAAAAGGATAGGAAAGAAAAAGAAATGCTAACACAAAACACAAACTTGAACTGAAAGTCTTCTCCAAAACTTCTAAATGGCTTTCAGCCCTAGAGCCTGCTACCCTCCCATGTCTCAGTCCAGCAGCACTTATTTCTTCATTTGGCATTTGAAAGAATTACTCAAAAAATACTCCAATATCTCTCAAAAAATAAAAAGTAAAAATGATCAACAAGCACATGAGAAATGCTCTCACAGAAACGCCAACTAAAGCGCACGAGGAGAGGGAGACAGCTAGATAAACATTTGTCTATGCAGCAGATGCGTGTAGTAGCCACAAAGGACAGAAGAGAGTGCTGGACCCCTTGGAACGGGATTCAACAGATGTCCTCTGGCAAAGCACCCCCAACCCCATGTTAACTCCTGAGCTGTCTCTCTAGCCCCAAGGATTAAAGAGATGGCAGAGGGAGGTAATGGCTCAGTGACCCCAGCGCTGCCACGAAAGCCTGATGCTCAGCACCACATAAAGGTAGGTGTGGCCAGTGTGCCTGCAACCCCAGTGCTTGGAGTAGATCGATCTAAGATGTCTGTGGAGTTTGCCAGCCAACCAGTCAAACCAAAACAGAGACCCTGCCACAAAATAAAAAGCAGAGTAGAGAGCGACAGCAGCAGATGACTCAATGCAGATCTCCTCACACCTACATGAAGGTGTGAGCATGTGGGCACACACACAAAGAATAAAGAGCATGGGAGACTGCAAGAAAAAAAGAACTATATCTTAATGGAGTTGGGTTATAAATTAGCTCTGCTGTTACGGAAAACAGCAAGAAAGCTCCCCAGAAGCCTAGAGTAGGCAATATTAAACAGGCTATCACTAGGAAACTCAGAGCAGCCTCACGAAACATCTAAGGAGCATAACCACAGCCACTGTCAGCTTCTGAGGGGAAAGCACAAGGAAAGGATGATGGAGAGGCAGACGAGTAGGCTCAACCAGGCATCGCATGACACCTACCTTTAAAACACCCATGCAGTGAGTGAATGCAGTGAGTGAACAGCTGCACCATGCTGGAGGCCACCACAGCATCACTCTCTAGCCAGGGGTAATGGCGCTGTTGGCTACTTCCCGGGAAAGAAACACGTGATAGAGTTAGGAGTCAGAAAACTCACCACTGCAGCCTGAAGCACACTAGCACTTCAAAGCTGGGAGCTCCTGAAAACAAATGACAGCATTAGCACTGACTTCCCCTCCTCCCCTCCCTAGCTAGGTTCATCAAGTTCATTTGCATACTTTTACAGAAATGCCATACAACACTTCATAGTATTTGTATGACTCTATATCACCACATAGTCTAAATGCTCATGAAACAATGTTTTCATTCAACTCCAGAGTTATACACTTAAGGGGGCATTCCCAACCCAATAAATTGATATATAATTTAATTCTGAAAATAGCTGAGTTACAGCCTTGATTTAAAAGGAGGGGCTTGGGGCTTGGTCCTGCTGCAACTTGATATGGCAGACTTTGCTGACTCCCCATGGCAGGCTTTCTCTCTCTGAGAAGTGGATGGGGGAGTGAACAGGAGGAGAGGAGGAAGAGAAAACTGTGGATGGTATATAACATGAAAAAAAACAACTTTTAAATAAAAAAATTTTAAAAAGAAATAGCTGAGTTAGTAGAAAATACTGAGACTAATATTTGTAGATCTACTTTATAAAAAGAAAAGAATTTTCTTAGGTATGCAAACAAATTCAACTTATTGTGGAAAATGGAAAATCAGTGGTTCATTTTGTTCCAAAATTAATATCAAAATAACATCACTAATCACCCAGATAATAATTATGTAAACAAAAACTGGCTTGACTTTTATATTTTATCAATTTAAGTGTACTATATTAAAAATTAAATCTGTAACATTAGCATGGCCTATACTAAATATCATTAGAACTTTAAGTAAATAAATTTCAGGGCTGGAGAGATGGCTCAAAGGTTAAGAGCACTTGACTGCTCTTCCAGAGGTCCTGAGTTTAATTCCCAGCAACCACATAATAGCTCACAACCACCTACAGTGTGATCAGATTCCTCCTGATGTGCATGAAGACAGAGCACCCATATATATGAATAAATAAATCTTAAAAATAAATAAATAAATTTCAAAGAAATCTGAGTATATGAAAAATTATTTACCTTTCACTGTCTTCTAAAACCAGGATCCAGGGTTTAAAGAGCTGGATGATCTGTGAGTGCAGGGATCTTAGCACTGGAACAGCACAATTGTTAGAAACAATTGAGGACCTCACCCTGGCCATTAGTTACATTACATACTACACGTATACAAAATCTATGCTCTTCAATGTCTAAGTCTTCACTGATACAGAAATAGTATGGTTAGTACAACCTTGCAGGCTTCCCTCTTCATTTGCTTCAATGAACTGGGTTTAATTTTTATTGTAACACATTGTCATAGATAATTTTATAATGTACATTTTCCAAGATACATGTGCTTCATATTCTGAACATTGTCCTAACCTAGATAAAAGACAGGAAGAAGGAGTTGGAGAGAGAAATACAGCTCTGTACCAAACCCCCACCAAGGAGGGGCACAGACAAACTACAGCAAGCAACTGATACTTGCTGTATCTCGAGATCATATATGTATGCAGAATCTACAGGCTCACACCTTGACCACATTTTTCTACTCTGTCTCTTTGACATTTGAGAAGGATCTCTTAATGTGTCTGCTTGAACTTCTTCTAATGGAAGGCACAGCACTTAGCTCCCACCATACTGGAAGCACAATACCTTCTTTGCTGCTGGCAGTTGTGTCTTGGGCCAAGGAGGTGATTTCTAAGTCAATCAGTCTTTTTACAAGGTATTTCAAAAATGTCTCCACATCAGCCATATAAGGGGTCCACTTTGAGAATAATCCAAAGCTTTTAAAGTCCAGCTTGGATAACCGAAGCTTATAAAAGAAGTCAGAAAGCCACTGGATGGTCTCCATTACCTACAAGAGATGATGACCAAACACTGCTCATTAAGCGTCTACTCCAGGGCAGCATCTTCCCCATTCCCTTTCTTCCTCTCTGTTGCTGGATATGAAACCTGGGAGGGACCTTGTGAATACCAGGAAAGCACCTCACTACTGAGCTATGCCTTCAAGCCCTTTACAGCCCAGTATCTTGACAGTTTGTGATGCAAATACAGACTTTTGACAGACTACAAAAAGACAGAAAAAACTAGTACGTTTAAAACTCTAAAAGCAAAGGAATCTTTATTTCAAATACATTATCTCTTTTTCTTCATTTTTGAGGCGGTTTTTGTTTGCTTGCTTTTAGTGATAAGGTCTTATATAGGTCAAACTGGTCTCAAACTCAAAGTATGTTAGCTTGAGTCTCCTGAATGCCACAACTGCAGGAAATCAGATGTGCTTCGGTAAGAGGGAAGATTTACACAGGGGGAATGCCAGCCTCCACTATGTTCAGACAGGGATGGAGTTATGTTCAGGAGCATAAGAGAGAAGCAGTGCATGCAAAGGAGGCAAGGAAAGCGAGGGTCAAAGTCATGGGGCTCTTACATTCTCTCTCTCACACACATACACCAGCTTTTAAATATGCTCTAATTGTTTGAAAATACACAACAAGGGAAATGGAAAAGAACAGCTACATACCTGCTTGTCTGACAATAGAACATCTGAGGCACTATGAAGCACAGAGCTCTCTGCAGAAGCTGCTCCCTGCTGGCTGCTTGGGGTATAGCAGCCCAGGGCTCTCAAAGTGGCTTTCCAGCACTCAGGACTCAGCAACTGCTCAGCAGAGCCTAGAGAAGGGACAGAAATGGCAGGTCTGTGTTTTTCACACACCAATTTTTCAACTTGAATTAAAGAACATGTGTTCTTTACAAATACGTGATGATGATAATCCAGTCAAATTTGTAAGGATACATGGTAGAAAGGAAACCAAAAGAAAGAGACAAGAAAAACTGACTTAACTGGGAGTGAGCTCCACAGAAGCCATTGCAGCTGGAAGGTTGGAGTAGGCGTGATCTCACCCTCCTACTCTAATTGAGAAATTTTATTAGTGTGTATGTGAGTGTGTGGGAATGTCTGTATATGTGTGTGTGTGCACAAGTATGTGTAAGTGAGTGTGAAAGTGTGTGTGCATGTGTGTACAAGTGAGTGTGAGTGCAAAAGTGTGTGCACAAGTGTGTGAGTGTGTGAAAGTGGGAGTATGTGTGAGTGTGAGAGTATGTGAAAGTGAGTGTGTGTGTGCAGATACACACATGACACAGCACTCTATATGAAGATTGGAGGACAGTCTTGGGGATTTGGTTCCCTCCTTTTATCATGCTTTCTAGGAACCTAACTCTGGTGATCAGGCTTTGGCGGCAAAGACCTTACCTGCTCAACCATTTCTCCAGCCTCATCTTAACATTTTTAGATGGTATCTACAGACTGGTAACGTGCTGTCAAATTCTCCCTGAGATCTTATCAATTATAACAAATGAAGACACTTACTTTGCACTAGCAGCCTGAGGACATCACTGTATTGGTCAGGGAACTGGTAGAGTAGAAGGTGAGTCCAGTGCTTACAGAAAAGATTAAATGGCATCAAAATATCTTCGTCTGGTTCAAGGCCCCAGGCAGTAAGTGCCAAGTGAATGGACTCCAGAAGCCTGGTGCGATCAGACAGAGGAGGTTTAGAGGCGTTTAACCACTGCTTAACATCAAACTAAGAAAGAAACAGAAACAAGAAGCAGTTTTATTTACATTAGAAAATTAGATAAAGTAAAAGGTCTGTGCAAATTTAAAACAGTTACATGAGTAAATGTAACTGTAATGGATGGGCACCATGATGCCATGTCTATCAATTCTCTGAGGTCATTCCTCAGCTCAACAACCTTCTTTCAAAATATAAGATCTTACTTCAAATTGGGTAAGGATGTGGTCAGAAGCAGAACACTCACCTTAAATGTTCATAGGCCTAGGTTTGACATCACAAAAACACAAAACAAAAACCCACTCTATGACTAGCCATTCACTATTGGTTTACAATCCATTCTATTTCTGAAAATTCCATACATTTGTGTCTTTGAATAATGTTTCCTCTTTTGAGACCTCATCAGATTCAGAGCTGACTCTCATTTGTCACTATATGGAGCTTATGCACCAGCCATGTTTTTAGTGGCATTAGTTACCTACCTAAGTTTATAAAATTCAGATTGTTAGAATCTTCCAACATTCCATACCACAAAAGATATTCCTCTCAGCTCTAAGTTTTTAAAGAAAGCTTGGGCCAGACAGTGGTAAGTGGATCTCTGAGTTCCAGGGCAGCCTGGTCTACAGAGAAACCCTGTCTTGAAAAACAAAATGAACAAAAACAAAGCTTGGGATGCTGTGCTTTGGAAAGTAACACTCTGTGGGGTACAACTGTCTATACAGTGCAGCCAGTGCCTGCCCACAAAAGGGAGGCTGTGTGTAAAGGGCCCCTTGGCATGGGAGTCAACAGTCATTTCTGATTTACCCAGGCAGAATCATCGGTACCTTGGTGAGCAGCATGAAAATCATATCACTGTTGTCCTCACTGAGAAACTTCACCACTTTCTCATAGAGCTGGATGAACTCAGCCGGCGCAGCATTGGGAGTGAAGAACGGTGAGAGCAGAGAGCAGAGACGCCTGTTCTTCAGAATGGTCTGCAGCACCTTTCTGCACTCCGACTTAGTGCCACTGATAAACACCTGGGCCAAATAAGAGGGAACTGTCACCCAACTTCCCCTTCTGCTTTTCTTAAATAGTCAATCTTCAAGGGTACTAAATAAGGTAAAATAATTTTATAAATCAAAGTGTAAAATCAGAAGAAATCATGCACTTTTAATCCTAGCACTAGGGAAGGTAGATCTCTGTGAGTGTGGAATTAGGCTGGTCAACATAGTGAGTTCCAGGATAGCCAGAGCTACAAAGTTAGACTCTGTCTCAAATAATAATAATAATTAATGTGGTTCAAGTACTAGAATCTAAGTGATTCTCTAAGTAGTCTCAGAGTCAGAAAGACTTTTCTAAGGATAATCGCAACAAAAATAATAGGCAAGGTTCATGGATATGACTATATTAAAATTTCAACTTCAGTGAGCTACAAAGATCATAAAGTATAAAAAAATTAGGAATATACTTATTATTGCTCTCCAAATACTACATTAATAACCATTCAAAAAATTCTTTCAATCAAATCAAAACCCAAAAAATGTTTAAAGGAAAATGATCAGCACCACACACACTCTCACACATAAACAAACTCTCTCTCCCCCCTCACACACACACACACACACACACACACACACACACACACACACACTCCCCCAATAAGCATATCAAAAGACACATAAGAACCTTAAGTACAGAGAGCTGGGGAACAGTTCAGGAGAAGAGTGCAGGCTACACAAGCCTGGAGACCGGCTTTAATCCCAAGCACCCACATCAACAGCCAGGTACGGTGGCTGTGAGCCTGGAACTGATCCATGTTGAGAGTGGAGACATGGAGATCACAAGGCAACCAGCCTCGCTCAAAATTCAGTGAGAGGACTTGTCTAAAGTCAGAAAGTGATAAAGCTCTGTCTAGAGAACAGATCATAAAAGGGTGAAGAATCATCTCCCAAGAGGGAGCAGATGCAGGTCACCACCAGATCCCAGTCTCATCATTATTTAATAAGTAGTATAGAGTTTTTGACATTAATTTTTAAAAGAGCAATTTAGAGTACCTAAATTTACTAAGATAAACAAAAGCATTGAAAGAGGCTATAAAATAAAACTTTCAGATTGATTATGTACACACACGCATGCGCACACACACACAAGCAATACAAATTTTGAAAGTGATGACATTTGACTTTCCTTATCAGATTAGCCAAATTTTAAGGAACAATACCCAGTACCATAAACAAAGGGACAAAATTTTAAGAAGAATAATTCCTAATGTTAGTTATGATAGTGCAACCAGGTGCAAACCTTCCAAAAGGGCAGTAAGCAAATGTACTTAATGCTATAAAATATAAATATATAGTTACATCAAATTCCTTTGATACAGCAATTACATTTTCAGAAAACAATACTAAAGAGAATATTGTAAGAATAATTATCTCAGCCTTTCTGTAGAAAAAAGAGAGAGACCTACCAAAATAACCACCCAAAAAATGTGAGCACAATACCTTACAGCATGTCATTATCATGGAACAGACATCTGACATGAACAGGCAGGTCAGTACTTACTAGCAAGGGAAAGTTAAAAGTGTACAGGAAATAAGTCAGCACATGCCTGACTGAAGTGTGTAAGTAAGTATCCATGTAGAAATAAAAATAAGAGAGAATGTTTATAACTAAAATTATACCCATATTACTACTATCCCTAGGTGTTTAGCATCTTGAGAACAAACATGTTCTTATTTTTTGTTTTCTATACTGTATGGCTCATAATAAGTACCTATTAACTTTACAATGAGAAGAAAATTCTTAGAAAAAAACAGCTTATCAGCTGGTGACACAGCTCAGTGGCAGAGCGCCCACCTAACACAGCAAGGCCCTGAGTTAAAACCCAAGGAAAACAAAAACATCAACAAGCAGTTGTATCTGACTGGCACCCCCCATTTATGGGTACCCAAGCGATCAATTAAATTTGAATACAAACATGTGGCCAAGGTTGATACTCTTCAAACAAGTAGATTTCCTTTAAAAAACATTCATAAATCTGCATGGATACTTTGTCTTTGCACTGTTAAAACAAAACAAATAAATGGAGGCAGAAACAGGGCCTGGGAGGCAGGGACAGCGGGCAAGGAGAGCAGCACTGACCCTGTCTGTCAGGAGCCCCAACACTCAAAGTGCAGGCTTTAGGAGAGATGCTTCTTCTTTCAAAGGCCAGTTGCTTCTTTTTTAAATTTTTATAGCAATACCAGGGATTGAAAGGTCTCCTATGCTTGCTACGACTCCTACTTTCTGGGGTTCTGATTGTTTAACTTTTTGAGAAAAGGTCCTGCTAAATTGCCCAAGTTGTCCTTGAACTCATTCAAGGCCTTAAACTTGGGATCCTAAGTAACTGAGATTACAGGCTACAGCACTAGAATTCACTCTGCTGAATCATTTTCAAGACAGGAATGGAATCAACTATACAGAATCTGAGTGAAGACAAAATTTAAAAATTAGAAGCTATTTTTTACATTTTAGATTTTTGTCAAAATCTGATGTCTCTCTAGTCTTTCAGATGTGAATAATTTAATCTCTCTTATAGAATAAGTAACACTCTACACCAAAAATTCTACCAATGTCATGCATAGGAAGTCAATAATTCTCCAGAGGCTCCTGACTATATGTAATCAAGACCTGTAGGGATTCAATGTGTGTGCACATGGCTGACAGCTGGGAATGGCCTTACCTGTCCCAAGATCTCAATGCATGAAGTGAAGAACTGCCTCGTGGGAGGATGGCGCTGGGTCTCCTCCCTGACATAGTCCACAACAGTGAAGAACAAGCTGATGCCGATTTTCTGAACCCCAGGTGTAGGCTGCAATTTGTAAGCATTCACTAAGGCTCTGTGGGAAAATGTAAACACAGTATTTGTCTATAGTGAATAATACATATTCCCAAATGTCTCTTTGTTCTCCTCAGTCCTCAGGTGATATTTGTAAGAGTCTTCAGAACCCTGCGCAAATAACACTTTAAAAATACTGCATGTGGTAAATATGTATCTATCAATTACCCCAAAATTGACTTTCAATACATAGTAATGATTTTATATGTCCCTCTGGAAAATAAAAGTCAGTTGTTATTATAAGGACCAATTAATACCCTGGCTCTTATGAAAGTTTTTCATACACTGTATGCAATTCATAGTTACTTGACTTTTGTATTTCTTACATTTTTAAACATAAGAATGTGATCTCTTTACATCTTAAAATTCAAAATATGTCTGAGGGTGGGGTGGGCACCAGGCAGACAAATGGCACAAGCACATATATGCAAGAAAAACTCTTAATATACATAAAACAAATCTATGATTTTTCCCTAAGACTTTATTCTAATGCTCACTTCAAGTTCCTTCCCAGTGATTAAAATACACCAGCCTGTAGCTAACCTGATCTGATTCTCACCAAACCCCATCCATAGGATATTCAACGCCCTCCCTACACCATTCCAATTTGCTGAAGGGATCAGTAGCTTGCTTGTCACGATGTGGAGTTATCCTAAATTAACTTCCTCTCCCAAGCTTTGTCCAGCTGGCCTTAGGAAAGGTGAGTACATGTCAGGAGCTCTCAGAGAAAACCCCAAGGTCATATGCAAGTTACTGAGTACACTTGGAAGTTCATCCCTGAAAATAATTGTGGTGAGTTCCATTTTACAAACTGAGCTGAGAGTGTTAACTTCCCAGCTGAGGATGACTCCAGTGTAAAAAGCAGTAAATCCCCCACCACTGAGTTCCCATGCCTGTTATCATCTTACAGTTCAAGGGTATGCAAACTTTATCCAAAAAGGGCCAGCTAGATAGGAAATACTTTATGTTTGTGGGCCCTAAAGCAGCACCACAAACAGTCAATTCTGTAAGTCATAGACATTATGAATAACAGAGATGGCTAAGTTCCAATAAAACCACTTACAAAAACATAGCTACTAAGATTGGCCCCCAAGGACCTAGTTTGCTGACTGGACGACCCTTTTGGGAAAGAAATTAATTAATAGATGATTACTATCAACAACAGAGCCCACCGGAGAAGAGATATCCCCAGGACTTACGTGATCAAGTTCTCTGCATGCACAGCAGCTTCCACAATGGTAAGTGCTGGAGGCTGAGCAGCTTCTGCTTGGAACTGTCTTACTTCTTTCTGCAGAGCATGAATCTGCTGGCTTACTGCTTCGTTCTTGTACATGCCTTCAAACTAACAAAAGTCCAAGGAGTCAGCACACTTTTTAGGTTGTTATTGTTTGGTTGGTTGCTTTGCTTTGTTTTGGTTTGGTTTGGTCTGAGGGTTTTTTGTTATTGTTTTGCTTTGGTTTTGAGATAGTGTTACTCTGTAGCCCAGGATGGACTTAAACTCATGGTAATCCTCCTGCCTTAGCCTCACAAGTGCTAGGATTAGAGATATGATCTACCACATCTAGCCCTCAACAGTCTTGTTTTCCCCTAATACTTCTAGAACAAGTGTTTTATTATAAGTATACTGGCATATAATAAAGATATAGTCAATAATACAACTCAAAACATGATTGAATGTAAAATGAATGGGAAAATTTGTTAAAACAAAAAACTACACAAGAATTTATTCTATCACTCAAGACAGAAGCAGAAGGATTGTGAGTTCATGGTTAGCCTGTGCTACACAGAGAGCTTGGTCCTTTAAGAAAGTGAGGGTGAGGGGCAAATGTAGCCCACAGTGATGAGAGTACTTGCCTAGTATACATAAGACTCTAAATTCAATCCCCATCCTTAGAATGTGTGGGGGGGGGACTTTTAAAGAACTCAAGGTTTGTTTGTTTGTTTTTTAATAAGAACAAAATTTAAATTAAATAGAATTTTTCTTCTTCCATACATGTATTTGGTTTTTTGGAGATAAGGTTTCATACAATTCAGGCTGGCCTAAAACTCACTATTTAGTCAAGGAAGACTTTAGTTCCTAATTCTCTTGCCTCCACTCTCAAGAGCTTGAACTTCAGACATGTGTCTCCATGCCTGGCTTAAAGGTATTTTCTTATTAAAATACCAAAAGTTGTAACTATATATTAACCTATAAACTGATATGATTATCAATGGTTTAAAATATTTGACAAAATATATTCTCTTTCTTTTATATTTCGATTGTTCAAATACCCATTAAAAACAGAACCAACATCTCCTACTGCTGAAGCTTTTCCTCTTTTTTTTGGAGGAAGACTGGACAGAGGGATGAGACAGAGTTGGAGTCTCATACAGTTCAGGATTCAGTGTGCTCTCCAGGATCCAATTAACCACAGGCATCACACTGCAAATAATTAATAGCATGTTCCAGAGGAACGCCAGCTTCTTTAAAGAATTAGATACACTAGAGGTCTGGGGAAATGGCTTAGTTGGTAAAATCACTGTCAAGCAGCCTAAGGACCCAAGTGCAACATGGTAGCATGTTCACACATATCCATGAGTCCCTATCAGTGGGCTAACTTAGTCTACTTGGTAAGCTTCAGCCAGTGAGAGCCTGTCTCAAAAAAGGAAGTCAGATGACACTCAGACTGTCCTGGTACACACGCACATACAAAAACAGAACTAGATCTACTCAGAAGTGACCATAGTCTCTAATGCCATCATCTCCCTGGCCACAATTCTTCCTACTCTTCAAAAACTAGTTCTGACTGACTATAACATCCAAGAGCAGGCCCTTTAAGTGTTTACTTTGTGCCAGGAAATGACAATTACACACAATTCCTCATAACCTGGATCACACTTGCATGCACACCATTCTCTCATCTCCATCACAGCAGTTCCCACTGTCCCCTTACTATTCTCTGCTGTGTCTTTATTGTATTTTGTTCTTTTATAAGTGTGCTATTTTTGTTTAAAGTAACAGATGTTCTACTAATAGCATCCGTATCTTTGTCTTTATGCTAGGCACATATGGAATCTGAGTATTTGCTTTGTCTGTATTCTAGATGAAAAGAACACAGAAGATTATAGTTGGGGAGTGTGCGGGGTCAGTGGGTTGTGTGTGTGTGTGTGAGAGAGAGAGAGTCAGAGACAGAGACAGAGAGACAGAGAGATCAACACACAAGGGAGGATGCTCTTTAAGGAAGCCTCAGCAGAGCTAGGGATGTAGCACAATTGTTTGCCTAGAACATACAAAATCATGGGTTGGACCTCCAGCACTGTATAAACTAGGCATAGTGGTGCACACCTGTAATCCCAGGATCAGTAGTTCAAGGTCATCCTTTACTATATAACAAGTTTAGCATCTAGCATACCATCATACTGATCTTGGCTCCTAGGGTTTAGACTTGGAACCTCATACTGCAACACAAGCACTACAGACCTCAACAAGGATATCAAGAGTGAACGGGGTGGAAATATAGTAGGCAATATCATGACCATCCTCCAGCACAACAGGTGGGGTGGTGCACTGCTGGGAAGTGTGCAAAGCTGCCTGTCAGCACCTTGTAAACACAGTTCCCTCCCAGACAACTTGTCTATGATGCCTTTAGTGCCACTTCCCAAATAAGCAGCAACAACCTGAATGATGACTCTGAACCAGCACACTCCTTACAGGCAAACATACACCAACATCTAAGTCACTAACACTGTGTAGTAAGAAGGAGGAGGAAGAAGAGGAGGAGGAGGTAGCAAAGAATGCCAAGGATGCCACCCCTTCGTGCAGAGAGTACGAAGGTTGTGCTGGTTACACCAAGCAATGCAAGGTTATTACCCAGAGAAAGAAGTACATCATATGTCCCAGGATATCATCCCTGCATTTCTAAGATCCTAGAGCAGCAGCAACAACAGGCAAAAGTCTACACAAGACATCCATCACTTCTCTGAGACCAAGGCAGACACAATAAAAAATAAGCCCAGAAGAATTTTTAAACACAGGCCATCCTAGTGACAGATAAGGCTTTGACTTGGGACAATGACAATGACAATGCCAGCAACAACTTTGTCATTCAGCTGAGGTCCTAAAGAAGCAGGGACAGAAACAAGGCCAGTTCTCAGCCAGCAAGGTCATAAGCTCAGCAACCACTACTGAATGCTGAGGTGCCTGGCACTTTCCTCTGCCCCTAGAAAAGCAGTCAGGTCCCAGGCAAAGGTATCAACACCAGAAGAGAATCCTCAGCTGACTCCGGCAGGATGGAGGGGCCAGCTCCAGCAAAGGCCTTGAAGCCAGGCATACTATGCAGACATCTCGAGCTGACAGGCCACAGGATCTTCTGGTTCCCACGAGGAATGGGGTAAAGCACAGAATAGCAAGGCTGCCCAGCCCTCTCCAGCCTTCTTCAAGAGTAAGCTCATCAGCACCAAGTGATACTCTGCTTGTCTTCCTATTCACACTAGTTCCAAGAACTTGGGGGACTAGGCAATTTTCCTTTCTGAGTTGTTCCTTGAGGACTGGCCTTGCAGACTCAGACTCTCCTCTCCTGCCCTCTGTTCTCAGACTTCCACTTGTGGCCTTGACAGATCACCCTCACCTGCCTCTCCCTGGTGCCAGGTGCCCTTCCTCACTCCAGCTCTGCTGCCTTATATGCTCTGACATACCCCGCACCACACAAAGGCCCCACTACAGGGCTCCAGCCCCTCCCCACAGACTGCCCTTACTCCTCTGCCCCTCGTTTGGGAACATCTCTTTGCTTCTGTGCACTGTTCATTTCTTTTGTATTTTCTGTCCCTTTGATAAGACTTGACCATCTGGTACCTCCTGCCCAACCCTACTGCACCTCTGGCTTCCCAGAAGCCTACTCATGAACAGTGGCATTGAGACCCCAGAACCCTGGGCTGTAGTCAGGAGATTTCCACTTCTCTGCCCTGGCTTCTTTTTCTTTTAATCTCTCAGTGGGTGGTGAGCAAGGGCACTGGGAAAGGAGGCTGCTTTGGAGAAAAAATGGCATGTCTTCAGTATATTTCTGAAACTTCCCCAAAAGAACATGGTGTGTATAAGTGTGTGTGTGTGTGGGGGGTGTATGTATGTGTGTGTATGTATGTGTGTGTGTATGTGGGTGTGTATGTATGTATGTGTAGGTGTGTGTGTATGTGTGTGTATGTGTGTGTGTGTTGAACTCAATCAAATGCATATCAAACAAAAACAACTGGCCAACTGATTAATTCCTGGTAAGTTGGTCTGACTCTTAGTAAAGATGGGAGGGGGGAGGATTAATGGAGCTTTTTGAAAAAAAATCTATCAAAACTCTTCCCTTTAAATATTATGCCTTGCCTACCTGAGGTACTTGCTAACACAGCCTTTCTCTAACTGACAGTGGTTTTGTCTGTGCACATTTGGTATTCTTTTTAGGATATGAATAGATGCATAGGATATCCTAGGCCCAGGATGCACCACAAAGATAAATATGAGGTCGATTTCTGGCTGGTGTCAGTGGCTTCTAACTAAAAGAATTCTGTGCCACAAGTGCCGATAGCAAAATATATTCAGGAAATACTCCAAATTGGGTACCCTGACCCAACTTCAAGGCCACAACTGTTAGACCACATGGTGATTGCAAAGGCACAGCATATCTAGCCACACAGAAGATAGCCTATGTTCTTTCTCAGTAATTAGTTCTTTGTTTAGCATGTGTGTATACATATGGTATACATGTACATATGTATGTTCACAGAGTGCATGAATCACACAGATGCAGTGCACATGCATGTGGAGAACAGCTCTGGATGTCAGGTGTCATTCTATATCACACTCTACTTCATGCACTGACCCTTCACTTGAACCCCAAACTTGTGGGCTGGCTAATCTTGCTATCCAGCTTGTCCTCAGGCTGCTTCCAAAGCACTGAGAATAGGGAAAGGCTGCCACATCTGCCTTGCATTAACATGGGTGCTGGGGATCTGAACTCTGGTCCTCATGTGTACACAGCAAATGCTTTACCTACTGAGCCACCTTCTCAGTCAGATGTCTTCTTTTATTCTAGATTTCACATTTGTGTGCCCCACACACAGATCATTACTTCAGTGACAGAGAAGAAAATTTAAAGCACCCCAACTGTGAAGTGAGTGGTGCCTCCATAGATTTTCCTATCTGTCACGTAGCATGAATGAAAACACCCTAGAAACAAGAAAAGACTGAGACCTATGACTATCTCCTTGGTATCAGCCCTTGAGCATAGTATTGCTCAATATTACAGAGTTTTAAAGGTTCATCTCCTTCAAAAGCCTCTTTATCACTCATGAAAAAGATCACTGTGAATGGTGACTACATGCAAGAGAATGCGGTACTGGTTCATGCCAACCAGGTCACTGACAAACAGGGACCATGCACTTAGCTGGCGGACAGCTATGAATGCTACCATCAGCCTGACTGGAGTGCCAAGCTACAATGGGCAGTCAACGTTTCTATTACATTAGAACTAAATAAGATGAAGGAGGGGTTAAAAAAAGACAGTGAGAAACACATACATATACATTCTGACAGCTGTTGGAGTTGAGGAAGGACAGGTGACGACGGCATTGAGACTGAAGAGCACAGTCCAGTCAGACAGGGAGCAAGAGGTAATGAATGGGCCTGGAGGGACCCTATGAACAGGTGGCTGTTAGGGCTGCAAACATCCTGTGAGCACAGCTGAGGGTGCTGAGAGGAGCAGAACATTCGGGAAGTAGAGCTCCAGATCCTTCTGTGTCCTCACTCATCTAAACCTTCTCTTTATATGCAGCACCCAGAAGTAACCTTCAGCTTCCATGGCAATGATTACATACCCTATGTAAATTAATGTAAGTATAATTTGTCAGCTTACTTAAATGAGGTCCTCATAAATGCTACCCTTAAAGTCTTGAAGGGCAATGGTCCTGTCTGCTTCACTCAGTGTATCTCTGAGCATACATTTTTTCTTTTTACTAGCACAATAACTTTGTTATGTCAGACTCACCAAAGTGGAATAAGTCTTCACACTTTCCCACCACTGCTGAAAAGACTCCTTTCCTTCCTAACAATAGAGATGAAGACTGGGAGACTCCAGCTCCGAGCACCAAGAAGCTGGAGGAAACAGATCAAAGCAGCATGCAGAGCCCCTCCATTTGAGTCAGTTTAATGAGACAAAGAAAACACTGGACAAAGCATGTCCTTTCACAAGGTTTTACAAAAGGGGAGGCCCGCAGTGGTTCTTTTCCACCTTTTATTTCTAGGAATGGAAAAATTGTTCACTTGAAAATAAATCAATTCTGGGTCTAGCAAACATGCCCTACAATACCAACTACAACAAAAACAGTTCATTCATAAATCACCCAATTTCCTCAGGGAACACCAGCGAACACTGAAAGTCCACTGATTGACTGGGGACCACACAAGAGACACGTCTCACTTCTCACAAAACACACTCAGCTTTGAAATACTCCAAATAAGTCATACAAGTTCAAAGACTTGCAGATGGCTGGAAATACCCAGAAAAGTTTTATTAAGTAAGAAAATGAGGTAACATAAAATCTTTATAAATGAGTTATTAAAAATTAATTTGTAAAATTGACTGTAAAATGATCTTTCTGTGGAACTAATATTTAGAAAGTGATCAAGAACCAAATGTTCAATTAAGATCACGGATCTATAATGACTCAGACTCAGACAGAAAGGAACATGTGTGCTCCTTTACAATGAGGCCTTACAGTCATCATCAACTCCCTCGGAACACATTTCTCGTCTACAAAAGGAGAGTTGAAGCAGTTAACAAAAAGTAGGTGGCCTGGCAATACTGATGGGCAACACACAGATCCTGGGTGAGGTAGGTGTGAGGACTGTAGATGTAGCTCAGTGATAAAGCACTTGCCTATGGATAAGGTTCTGAGTTCAATCCTCAGCAACATTAAAATAAGACAACACTGAAAACTGACTGCAGAAGAACAGGTTTGGAGGATAGAATGAGATTGGTGGGATTGTGAAGTTTCTAGAAGTGGGCAGGCAGACATTTAGATATGGAACTGGGAAGAGAACACTGGACGAGGTTCTCAGTATGCCCAAACTTCATGGCTGTGGCTTCCATTTTACTCTACCTTACTCTTAGCTGCTAATGAGCACATGAGAAAAATAATTTTATCTTCAATTCCTAAAAATACCAGCCAGCCAAGCTATGTAGAAACAATTAGGGACAGTTATATAATTATCAAAATTATTTTCAAGCCTGAGACTATAAAGCTGTTTGCTACCTGCATGTTTTAATTCCCCCAGCACATCTACATTATCAAGCAAATTTGCCACTGAACACAACAGGTTGACACAGGAGCCCTGAAGAAAAATTCTCCACTTCTGGGTTTTCCCAAACTGAACTACAGTCTGATCACTGGTGTGCAACCAGCAGAAAACTAAACCTTGCTTTAAGAGAGCCAGAGTACTTCTAATGAAGTTATGGCCACAGACAGCAACTTTTCCAAATTTTTAACTCAAACACCTTTGCCCTTTCCCTCTCTTTATGTGCTTTCCCCACAACCTCCTCGCCTCCTCTTCTCTCCTGAAACAAGTTGTTACTTGGCTCAGGCTGGCCGCAAACCCTGGGTGTCCCAGCCTCAGCCTCTCAAGTGCTGGGATCACAGTGTGCCATTGTACCTGGTTCCTCTAACCTCCCCATTCCCAACCTCCCTTTATTCTAGGGAACCCTCCTGCCTTCTTTTATTAAACTATTAGCAACTAGCATTCTTTTGAGAAAGAAGGCACACTTTAGTGAACCTGAGTGATGATAACTTCCCTTCAGTGGAAAGGTACTTTGAATGGATTTTTAAAGAGATTCATTTGCATCTCAAAATTAACAAAACACCAAGTTACAAAAGAAATTTCAATTCAAGGGTTCATATATAAAAGACTATGATGTCCTTTTCTGGAAAGTCACTGTTGGCTCAGGGCTAAACCCTTCTCTTCCTAATAATAGTATCCACTGCCACACCCTGGGAGTTCACAGGCCAGGGCAGGAGACCTGTTCTTTTCACCCAAGCACTCAGCAGTAGACAGAGGCAGGGATCTATCTCTGTGAGTCTGAGCCAGCCCGATGTACAGAGCAAGTACCAGGACAGCTACAGCTACATAGTGAGACCCTATCTCAAAAAATAAAACCAAATAAACAAAAAAGAAAGAAAGAAAAAGGAGAAAGGAAGGGAGGGAGGGAGGGAGGAGCTTAGTAATAAAACATCTCCCTTTTGCTCTGACCAGCTTCATCTCAACTTCTTCACCCTGCAACTCTACCCTAGGCTAACGGCTTTCCTGCCAGCTTCACAACTTCAGTGAATGGCCTTTCTTAAATACCTCTACCTGGTCATACAGCATTGGTAACTGAGGGAAAATTCACTGAAGGAAAACTAACTTTTAGACATGTTTGGAGTCTGACATGTTTCAATACAAGGTGAGAACATAAACTGAAGTTATCTTGACGTACAAGTCAATTCTTTAACATTAGATACATACAATATGATCATAAAATCTGTAATAAACTTAAGGGCCTGGAAAATACAGAGGCTAACAAGTTATTTTAGAAAAGGTATTTTAGAGGAAGCAGTGTTTCATAGAAAGCAATGAGAATAAACTACAGTTGAATATGGATGAGAAAAGAAAGAGGTGAGATTTCTAAAGGACAATCAAGGATGGGCAGCTAGTAAAAGACTCTTAACTCCTCAAATCGAATAAAAACTATTGTGATGCAAATGAAGCCAGGCAGCAGGCAGGCCTGTCTCCAATGTCCCTACTCCAGCTCGGGTAATCCTGCTGAGTTCAACTGAGGAGGAGAGAGAAAGGTACACCCCACCATATAGAAAATGAAGACAAGAAAACAAGTTATATAGAATGCTTAGACAGAGTCTGGTGTCAAGTAAGTGCTATACAAGCTAGCTTAGGCTCAGTTTCCATTCTGCACTAACAATATCCCAGAACCAACTTCTGTCTACAGTCAGTGTAAGATGACAGGAAGGGAAATTTTCTAGACAGACTGCAACATATCTCTCTTACCTATTGGCAGCTTTGCTTCCCGCACTCGTCCTCAGAAGCTTCCTGCTGCCCACACCACCAGCTTTAGCCCTGTGATCACTTGCACCAACCTTCACTGTGGGAACCCAGGACACTATTCCCCAGAACACCTGAAACTGCCTCATCTAGCACTGGGCCTAGACAGCAGCACAGAAATCCATCCCATTGTTTCTTCTAACTGTACCTAAAACACTATCATGAAATCCTAGGAGAAACAATTTAAGCATCATGGGAACCTTCTAAATGACTTTTCCTTTTTGGAATTCCTCACTGAGTATCTTCTTGCAGGCCACACCTGTCACAGAATCTGTTTTGGAGCTACATTTGCACAAAAATAAGTCTTTTTTTTAGCTGTGGGAAATTGAGAACAGCATATATTGCTATTTGTGTATTTTCACTCTCCCTAAAACTAAAAATGTTTTGGGACACAGGACACGTGGTCTCCTACTTTGGATCTTTCTTAGCAAAATGATCAATGTAAGGAACTCAATTAAAATCTTCTAAGTTATGAAGAAAGTAACAATCTCACCTGGACTGTCACAACTGCAGCTCCTTGGCACTTCTTCCCACCACTGCCTCTGCACTCCAAATGCAGGGTGGTCTGCTCCTCTCGGTTAACATACTGTTTGGGCATTGTCTCCAACAGCTCACCATCCAGGGCAACCTGCTGAGACTCCCGAAGAGCTGCAGTTCTGAAAAGCAACCCCATGTGGGAAAACAAAGTCAAGGAAGGCTATATAAAAAGTCATCAAGGGGTTGAGACTGAAGAGATGTCTCAGCACCCAAAGGACCTAGGCGCAATACACAGCGTCAATACCCAGCATCCACATGGCAGCTCACAACTTCTGCAGCTTCTACCTCAATACTCCATTACCAAGGGGGGTGGGGCAGGGTACATAGCATGCCAATAATATATTAGCAACAAACAAATACTCATGTATGCATGTAGCATATACTATGTATAACATATAACAAGCTTCAAATGCTTGAATCAAATGTATCCAAAGAAAAATTGTCAATAAAAGAAAAGATTCACAAGGGATTTGTAAAACTAAGCTTGTTTGTTGTTAATAGAACAGTCTTGCTCAAAAATAGTCCTCAAGAGTGCAACTGATAACCAAACCTTAAACAATTAAATGTTCTGTATGTACCATGTGAACACCAAACAAATGGCTTCCCTATCCCTTGACCAGTACCTATGTCAACTTTCTAAAAACAGAGGGCAGAGAGCAAAGAAATGATACAAGAGTGTAAACTTCGAGCTGGAGAGATGGCTCAGAGGTTGAGAGCGCTGACTGTTCTTCCAGAGGTCCTAAGTTCTATTCCCAGCAACCACAAGGTGGCTCACAACCACCTATGATGACATCTGATACCCTCTTATATACTGTATACATAATAAATAAACTGAATACATAATAAATAAATAAATCTTTTTTTTAAAAAAAAAAAAAAGAGTGTAAACTTCTTGGTGCCCCCTTCTAACACCATCTTTCCGGTATCAGTTTTCTAAGAGAAATTATAAAATGTCTCAGTCAGAACAACTGACCTCAGAAATAACTCCATAGGAAATACATGAGATTGATAGTATGAAAGTACCACAAAATCTGAAATTTAAAAACCTATCACAAGGACTGGAGAGATGGCTCAGTAAGAGCAAGTGTGTACTGTACATCCATAGCACCCATTTCACGTGGCTCACAACTGCCTGTAACTCCAGTTGCAGGAGATTCAGTAACTCTGGCCTTTGTGCGTGCTTGTGCTCATTTCCACACACCGAAACACACATAGACATGAGATTTTTAAGAAGGGTTTGTCATGACGCAGTTGAGAAAGCCACATGGACTAGAGTATAGTGTGAGAACGCTGATGAGAACACCAACCCAAACACTACATCATCACAGTGACAAGCAGCATGCAGGAAGCATCCTCCTCAAGGCCTTGTGGTCTCACCTGGCATGCTGCTGCAGCAGGTACAGGTCTGTGCACATTAGCTGGGTGGTGTCCTTCTGACTCAACAGCACAGCTGAGGAAATGAGAGGCACCGGAGGCCTCATGGGATGCAAAACAAGAGGAGGATGAGGAGCCTCGTGCTTCTGTAAGTTACTTAGAACCCTTTCTTTAGCTGAAAAAAAGACCGTATTTACTCAGTAATAGGTGCCAGGGGTTGCAATGCACTAAACAGATACAAAGCCCTGATGTTACTATGATAAAGAATGTTAGAAATTCCCAGAATAGTTCCTTAGGCAATGAAAGCCCTAATGGATGGTTAAATGTGTGGTTCTTTCAAGCTTTAAATAAGTGCCCACAAGCCTAATAATAGGCTACAAAGAGCTAGGTGATCAGGAGTGGCTGGAAAGACAGATCAATCTATCAACTGCTAGTCATGCAAACATTAGGACCTGAATCCAACACAAAGAGTCTACATAAAAAATATAGGATAGGCTCAGTGGCTCACATCTGTAATCCCAGGGATGGCAAGAGAGAAAGATATGGATCCCTGGGAGTTGCTGGCCAGTCTGGCTATCCTATAATCTGGTTCATGCTCCAGGTTAACAGGAGACTTGTCTCCAAAAGCAAGGTACATAAAGACTTACACTCAAGACTGACCTCTGCTTCTACATGTGTGCATGAGCACTAACATAATGCATATTCTTGCCCCCCCAACGCATACAAAATTTACAATCTAATGGTTAAAAAAGCAAAGGTTTATGATCTTAAACAACTACTCTAGACAGTCTTGTATGACAGGCTAGTTTGAAGATAATGTTAGCATGTGGTGATCTACTGAGCAAACTTAAGCAGCTAACTGTGTTGATATACTGCATATTTAATAAAAAATATCCTGAAATTTCAGAGGACAGAGTCACCAAGCCCTAAAGGTCAGGGATTCAAGGCCAAACAGAACCAGTCCAGTAGTGGCATATCTATTGAATCTTAAACATTAGGAAATTTGAACCAGGAATTGATATGGCTGGGGGAGGGGGCAGAGGAGGTAGGTCTTCCCTCCACCTCTGTTTGTGCTCCCTTTTTGGCTGAGGAATGAGATTCATTCAGTCTGAGCATTTCTGGAGCCAGGATCTACCCCATTTGGGCTGAGAAGTTGGCTGGGTGAGAAGTGGCTGTAGCTTGTTCCTCTGTCTCTCTGACATTTCAGCTTTTCCCCAATATCTGGCTCTGGGTTTTTTATTAAAAATACCAAGTAAAATCTGTACAATAGCTAGCCTTGAAGTAATGAATGACATTAGTTCCAAGATATGTAGTTTAATACCACTATCCTGGGAAATAAGTGAGAAGAGAATGGGCATTATGAAATAGAGCAGAAGAAAAATCTAAAATTATGTCAAGGTTTAAACAGGAAAGCTGAAAGTGTAAGGAAAGAAAATGGTTGATAAAGTCCTGTACAGCCTACACTTACACAGTCAGACAGTGAGCATGACTTACTCATAAAATGACTTACAGAGTCCAAATAAGCAGCAGTCTGGTGCTATGAAAGAAAAATTTAAAGTGTTGGGACTGTCCAACTGCAGTGATTACATGGTCTCAGACCAACTCATCAAACTGAAATGTTTCTACTCCTAATAGAAAGCTCATACAAATTCCCACTTCCCTCGCTCTTCACCACACCACACAAAACACAGTTAGGTGGGGAACTGAAGAGCAGGAAGAACAATGCTGTCACCTCCCAATTCCTTTGCTGTGACAGAAAAAAGAGAGAGGTCAAGCAAGGGGAATTCAAGTCAGTAAGTCGTCAACAGAAACTTAAGGCAACGCTGTGAATTTCCAATTTTGTTCCAGATAAACAGTGAATTTCTATTCTTGTTGAAAAGTGAAAATAAAGTTAATAGCCATGATTTCCATAAGGACATTTGTATTGTGTGCATTCAAACAGATGTAATTAGCATTCTAAAAAAGCCACGTGTGGCACTGAGCTTATAGCTTGTGTTTTTCCACTAAAACTACATTTCCTGTGCAGATTTGGTAAAGTTGGAGAGTTACCATTTGATAGGATTTGTGACATTATAGGTTATGGTGTTAAGAGAAAACCTAGGGACTCTTTCAGATTCACTATAACTTATCATAAAAGAAAAATCAAGGATAGCATACTCATATTATTACCATCATCATCATCATCATCATCATCTGCTGTTGTTTTAGAGACAGGATCTCACTCTAGTAGTGGCTAACCTGCAATTCTATGTAGACCAGGCTGGTCTCAAATTCACAAAGACCCATCTGTCTCTGTCTCCCAAATGTTGAGACTAAAGGCTAAAAACTCCACATCAAGTCAAGGAAATGTTTTCTTAAAAAGAGAAAAAAAATAAATTCAGTGTATATTTAGCTATAATCACCCTTGTCGATCAAAACTGGTGAAAATATTGAAGTCTAAACAAATTTGAGGAAAAAAAAACTGACATCACAAAAGCACTGGTAAAAAAAAAATCTTTGCTACAATTTCATATATATTCAATGATTTGATAAATCATTGTTTGATTATGTAATCATAGTCTCATTTGAGAAAAACTTTCAATTTATACAATCATTTTTGGGAAATTTCAAGCTGTAGTAATTACTTAGAACCAAGAACTAGGCCACTGACTGTGAGCGTGACCTCTACAACCAGACACTGGCACTTCCCAGCTCCGTGGGCCACTCTGGGTCTGCAGTGCTTAGTGGAGAGAGTCTACACTGGCTGCAGTGAGGACTGAGTTTACAGAGATAAGCAGTGAGAAATCACTATGATGGACAGCAACAGAAGCATTGGCATCTCCAGAGTTAGCCAGGAAACATGTACAAGCTGAGGGCAATTGTCACATCTTCCTCTATACCTTTTCATAGTGCTTTTCTATGTGCACATGTAAGTTTAACAATCAAAAATATTTCTGGAGGAAAAAAAGAAATGTTAAAATTTCATAAAATGTTAGTGTCTTAAATAAAACAGTTCAGCAAATGAGTGAACTGAAGCTCTGAGAGGGTCTTTTTATTTTTCTTAACAAGTTGATTGCGGCAAAGTGGATATAAAAGAATACTTCTGCCTCTCCATTTTATTATACTGTAATTGTAATGTTAGCAATAATTTATAATTTTATTCAATGTCTTATATTCTAAAGATATATTCCATAATTAATGTTAAAGGTAAGCCAGATACAATTTTCTATGTTTTAAAGTTGGGCATAGCCTGTAACTCTGTAGGTTAACATGTTCTTACTAGTAACATGAACTATGAGAACAAGTAGCCTTTAAAAAAAGCACACCTGTAATCCCAGCCGTGGGGGGCACAGGCAGGGAGATCTCTGTGAGTTCATCTGATCTATATAGCAAGCTCCAGGACAGTCAGAGCTACACTGACCAGGTCTCAAAAAAAAAAAAAAAGAAAAAGAAAATTTTCTGTCTCAAGATAAAGGTTTCAGACACAGAGAGTTATAAAAGAAAATCAATTTCTGAATATTAAAATTGCAAACCCAAAGTAACTACATTTAAAATTTCACTTTAAAAATAGTTTTGTAGTTAAAGTATGTGTTTAGAGCATTGCAAAAGAAGTGAACCATGCATGAGCCCTGATTTTCAGCTGGAGACAGACATGCGGCTCAGTCTGGGCCAGTAAGGAGTAGCCAGAGAGTCTATGAGCATCTTCATGAAACAGATTTTTTACAGAGACTTCCACTCCCAGCTTATTGCAATGTGTAAGCAAGAAGGACAGTTTAGGTGCTACCTTGACTTGGAGGTAGATGCCACTTAAGAACCTCGAGGCAGCAAGACAAGAGAATGAACAGGCTTGAAAGCTCCAGGCATCATCAGGCTATCCTACTCCTCTGAGCCACCTGCCTCCACATGTCCCTCCTGAGATAACTAATCACCACTCTGTACAAGCCACTCAGGTTCTACCCCTCAGGAGCAGACAAGTAAACATGGAACTTTTTACCCAGCAACTTGAAATGTATTTGTTTGTTCTTTACTGATTTTTTTCAAACCAGGAACCCTTAACAAAGAATTCTAATTGGAGAAATAAAGTGTGGAAACCTTAACCCTCAAAGGTTCTGACTCGAATTTTCTTTGTTTCAAAGGGGTTGATGCTACAGAACTCACCAAGCAAAGGATCAGTGAAATCCAGCTGTGCTGAAGAGCTGCAAGACAGCGAATGTGACTCAAGCTTGGCCTGTGTCCACTGACCTACTGTCTCCTGAAACTCGTGATGTATGCGCTCCATATTCAAGTACTCCATCCACAGGTCCTGGAGTAGAACCACATCACTTGAATTTTGGCAGACTAATCATGTGTTCACTCACACAACTATAAATTTACCTCAGCGAGCCTCTCAGTTTCAATGAGGTAACCCACTAGGCTTCCAACATTAGCATGAACTCCACTGCAAATGATCACCAATAATTTTAACATTCTGTTAAATTTATTTTATGCTATAGAATTTATTAAATTCTATATAGAATTTATTAAATTCTAATTATGCTATTATGCTATATGCTGTTTATATAGCATAATTAGAAGGAAAAAACTGCTAAACAACCACACTAACACACACATATTAATTGTAAACACACACACATACACCTAAGTTACTAAATTATGCACATGATGAGACATATACAGAAAACAGACCATTTTTAAAGTAAGGTTTTAAAATAAATACAGGAGTTAGATTGCAGCAGCTAAGAATGCATACTGCTCGGGCTGGAGAGATGGCTCAGCGGTTATGAGCACCGTCTGCTCTTCCAGAGGACCTGGGTTCGATTCCCAGCACCCACATGGCAGCTAACAACTGTCTGTAGTTCCAGTTCCAGGCAAACACCAAGGCAAAAAATTAAATAAATAAATAAATAAAAGTGTTTAAAAAAAATTAAGTAAAATTAAAAAGATAAAATTTAAAAAAAAAAAAAAAAAAAAAAAAGAATGCATACTGTTCATGCAGAGGACCTGGGCTCAATTCCTAGCATCCATCTTAGACAACTGTAAATCTAGCTCTAGGGGAACTAAAACCTCAGTAGACAGCTGCATGCATGTGCACATACCCTCTCACAGACACCCATACACAGAGACACACAATTAAAAATAAATTTAAATTTAAAATAATTAAGAATAGTGAAATTAAAACGGTAAAATGTAATCTCAGCTATCGGGAGGCTGAGCCAAGAGAACTGTTGCAAATTCAAGGCTCTGATCTGATCTACATACACAGAGAGTGACAGTCCACCTGAGCTACAGAACAAGACAATGAATGATTTGATGAATGATAAATCAATCTAAATTAGATTAAATCATATTAAATTAATGCAAACTTATAAGTAATACAGTAGACAGATAAATATGTTATGTTATACCACAAAGGTAAAAATCAGCAAAAATTAGAGTGTGAAAACACAATGATTCAGAGGGAAAGCTGAACACAAAGTAAATATATGTGTAGCAATCTTATTTGCATTATCACCCTTGATAAGTCATGCTTATGATTTTTATCTTCTTTATAGTTATTGTTAACTTCTCAGCATTTTAAATTCATTTTACTGTTTTTCTTGATAAATGCAAAATAAATAAAAAAGAAAAAAAGAAAGAAAACACAATGGACAGAAAGAGCCAGTTTCTTCAACAGATAAACTGAAAAAGGAAACAAAGGAAGACTAAGAAAACCTATAGATTAAGTAGACCCATCAACCACTCTCAAAATGTAGGTCCCAATTCAACCTGGAAAAATAAATAAAACAAAAACCTTTGGAGCTAAAGAGATGGCTCAGCCTTTAAGTGCACTTGCGGAGGACCTAGGTTTGGTTCCCAGCACCCATGTGCTGCAACTCCAGTCCCAAGGGATCTAACACCTTCTTCTGGCCTCCATGGGTACACAGACTGACATGCAGGCAAAACAGTCATACCCAGAAAATAAAAATAAATAAACATTGTAACATTGTAACATTGATGACATTTATGAGACAACTGGAATTTAATAAGCTCTAAGTCTGTTTTCCTCTATAGCTTATCTGCTTCTCTGCCAGAGGTTACCTGTAGACTAAATCTGAATATCATCCGATATATAGTTTTTAAAGATAAGGGATACTATAACTCAACTTTTGCATCTGTCTTTATTTTTTAAATATTTTTAAGATTTTATTTTTAATTATTTTAAATTTAATTTTATACTTAATTGTGTGTCTTGTGTGTTGTCTGTATTTTTAGGTGCATAAGAATGTGAAAAAATGGACAGGTATATTCAAACATTCTATTTTTCCACATGATGAAATATAATCATTAAAAAGGGAAAACAGCTGGGCATGGTGGCATACACCTGTAATCTCACCAACTGTTCCTCCAGCCTTTTATTGCCAGCCTTATTTCTGAGCTTACAGATTCTTTCTCTGGGTTGTTACACATTTAGTATGTTTCCTAATCTGAACATCTACTGCCATCCCACTTTCTCTACCAGGCCCATTCCTGAATTCTCCATCCCTCATCTCCCTCCAGGCTGCATCCCTAGCGGAGCTCTCCTAGCTCTCTTTTCAAGGCAGCCCTCTTCTCACACTCCTTTAATTGGTAAATAGCTCCTCCGGATGTCCAGATGGGGGTTGGGAGGACTACACATTCTTATGTGATCAATGCAAAATCTCTCCTCTAGGGCTCACGTGAGATTTCTCAGTGGGTAAGAACACTACCTTACACTTACAGTTTCTAGCACCTACATTAGGTGGCTCAAAATTGCCTATAACTCCAGTTCCAGGGGATCTGATACCCACCCTGTGACCTCCAAGAGTACCTCCACACATAGCACTCTTAAACTCACTCAGGCACACACATACACACAAATAATAACTTTTAAAAGCCTACTCCATTTACAGAACCACTGTCATAGTTCTCTAAAAGCTTCAGAATAAACCCAAATTCTTAAGAAAGGTGTATGTGGCCTTTAATGGTCACACCCTAGTTGGCACCTGTAGTTCCTGTCCTGCTCAGCTGTTACATTCTTGCCACACCACTGTGGGCATGCTGTGGTGTGGCATACATTAGTCTTTTATCACTTAACATCTCTCTGTTATTGTGTCTCCATGCCTTTCCTCCAAACCTCAGCAAGCCCCCTAGTCCTGCAGAGCTCAGCTGAGGGGTCACCACCTGAGGCTGGGTCTCAGTGGGTTCACAGACGGTGTTCCACTCCCAGTCCTGATCACAGATGTGCTCACTGCACATTAGCTCTCCCACTTGATAGCACGGACTGCATCAGACTGGCTTTATTTTTAATTTGTTTGTTATGTATACAGTGGTCTGCCTGAATGTGTGCTTGCATACCAGAAGGCACCAGATGTTATAGATGGTTGTGAGTCACCATGTGGATGCTGGAAATTGAACCCAGGTCCTCTGGATGAGCAGATGGTGCTCTTAACTGCTGAATCATCTCTTTAGACCAGACTTCTTTTAGTGTCTTTGGCATTAATAACCTGGCACCCAGTAAATACTGGTGTGAGGAAGAGAAGAGGAAAGGGGGAAAGAAAGACAAATATACCTACTGGAGATGAAATTCTACACACAGTGTGGAAAGAAACAGGTTTAAGGAACCAAATGAAAGTCCCCCATGTCTTAGAAGCTAATAAACAACATCCAGTGTAGGGTCAGTAGCTGCCAGAATTCAGCCCCTGGATAAAAAGACCCCTGAAAGAGGACTTTTTTCCTAATTTCCCACCTCCTCACAGGCTAGTTAGAGAAACTTGAACAAAACTGGAAGTTAGGGCTGAAAAAGAATCAAAGACAAAGACAGAACCTATTAGGACACACAGGAAGTAGAATCAAGTGGGTCCAGAAGGACAATCAGAACTAGACACTGACTCATCACCTTCCTGAGCTGACCTATGAACTATGTCATAAATGGACCTAAAGTTCATTCCTGTGCTTCTGATGGTAGAGACGGCTTCTTAAGTATTTAGCTGGTCACATCTCAAATAAGCAAGAACACAGTCAGACAAAGGCTGTGTTCTTCTGGTGACAAAAAGCGCTAGAACAAGCTTTGGGCTTTCAGGTAAGGCCATTACAGAGCTGGAGATTTAAGAAGTATCCTATCAAAAGATTCATATATACACTGACAAACGACTGTGCATGATAATCATTTTATATCATAAGCCATTTTACTATTGGGTGATGACTATGGCCAGTTCAATTAGTTCAATTCACATTAAGAAACATATATAGATAAAAGGTACTGTCACAGTTTTACCTGCTGATTCTGCATCACTTTTGCTAGCCTATGAATATCATAATGTTTTGGTAAAGAAGGAATATAGGTATCTCCTTTTTGAAAGTTTTCATCTTCCAGCCATAATATATATACATTGAAGAGCCTAAAAGACAAAAACACAATTACAAACATAAAAGTAAAAAGATGTAAAGTCAAATGAAGCTTTTTATATTCCTAAGAACTCTGGTACCACCATCTGAAAGTAAAAAAAAAAAAAGAAAGGCTTCCATGAAGAAATGTGTCTAGCAGCCACTGATTTTCCTAAGAAACTCATAGTGGGAGACCTCACACACTATTAAAACAGGATCCAGCTCCCATAAAATGTCTAAAGGAGGCTCTGGGAGCCCTGTTATGGATGAAGGAGTAAATGCAGAGACAGACCTGGAGGAGGGCTTATACTATAGCCCCAGGATCTGAACTAAGAGCTTTGCTATCCTGGTTGAGTCAGACATAGCCAGCCTTAGTGCTTGGAAAATACCAAAAGCTAGTTTCTATCCAACTGTAAGCAATTTCTAGCTTAACAACAATGGCCACTCCTATCTCAAGGAAGCTATAAATAAAACTGTGGATTTGTGTACCTTGCTCTCATTAAAAAGAAATATTTTCTAAAAGTCAGGCTTACAAAGTATGTCTTTATTTTTAAATATATTTTAACAGCTTGTTTCTGTTTTGCTTTTTCAAAGAACAGAGCCATCTATTAGCTAAGACCACTGGCATCCAAGGCATTGTTTGAATAACAGCATAGAGAAGTAGTTGGCAGACACGGATGACCAAAAGGCAGCCTGAGGTAGCTCTGACCAACAGAGTGGAAAATTACCTCTTTACAAGCAGGACTGCATGTCAAGGAAGAGAGCTACAGACAAAACTGGTATATTCATAGATTTCTCTTCCAGTTCACACTCGAGAAGACCAATGCTTTCTAAACACCCACAGAGTGAATTGAAGAAAAGAAGAGGAAGTATTAGAGACCTAAAATGTTCCAAAAGAAAACCTTTTCAGGGGCTGGAGAGACGACTCAGCAGTTGAGAGCACTGGCTGCTCTTCCAGAGGTCATGAGTTCAATTCCCAGCAACCACATGGTAGTTCACAACCATATATAGTGGGATCTGATACCCTCTTCTGGCATAAAGGTATACATGTAGATAAAGCATCATATACATTAAATAAATACATCTTTTTAAAAAAAAAAAAAAGAAAAAGAAAGAAAGAAAACCTTCTGGTAAAAATTGGTTAAAAATAAACTGAGAGTGCTTTAGCCACTCAAGGTAAGGGCTGAAAGCAAGCCTCGACTGAGGGCCCCAGGGTTAAAGCAAGCCTGAGACCTGGATGTCTGCACTCACCGAGGTGTTCTGTAGCTAAGGGCAATGCCTACCAGCGTGGTTATGAAGTCTTGCTCCAAGACAACCATTTGGACTAAGTTAGATATAGAGACAGAAGCCACACCCACCAACCCTGGCTCACTCTTACTTAGCTCCAACACTGAGGGACAGGCCAATCTGTGCTGGATTGATAAGCCCCTGGATTCTGTCAAGGATCAGAGCCTAAGAACCCTGCCTTGGTCATGTATTTCTTTTAACAGCTATTTAAAAGGCTCTGGTAGTTATATGCCTGCTGTGATCAATTTGTTTTAGCTTACTTCTATTTTCATATAAGAAAGAGAAAGGTATCAGCCCTCTGGGTTATTACTCAAACACTAACACTCAACAAAACAACATTCAAACAGCTACTTATTTCTCATGAAGAACATCTCCATGCATGAATCAGTCTAACAATTTAAGAGTAGTATCCTGAGCTCTGAATCAAAGCTAACCACTCCAGCATGGTGTTTGTGCTACAAATCCAGCAGACAGTCACCTTACCTCACTAGTTCCCTGTGCAGTTCTGGAGAAGTCAGGTAACCAGGAGTACTAGCTGGACCCTCTGCTGTCCCTTCGCTGCCCTCTGCTGGAACACGGAGGGCCTTGCTTGCGGCATAGTGGAAGTCAGCCACCTCAGTCAGGCGTCTCTTCATGTCTTTCAGCAAACTGATATGCGAGGGACTTTGAAAAAACCGTCTTCCAATACAACCATCTATGGGTAGCCTTAAAAAGAATAAGGAGAGCCTATAACCTTTGAGCAGAAATGCTCTAAGTGGCATAACACAGCAGTCAATTAGCAAGTTACCTTGCTATACCTCAGAAGCTATTTTGCAGGTCCAAAGAGATAATGTATACAGAATTCCTCTCAGCTGAGCCCATTTCCATGGTTCTAATTACTCATAGTCAACCATGGTGCAAAGAGAAAATTCCAGAAATAAGTAAGCAATATATACTTAGTTTTACTTTTTATTTCATTTAGGACATGTACATGTGTGCACTGTGTGCACTGTGTGCACTGTGTGTGTGTGTGTGTGTGTGTCTGAGTACAGGTGCTTGTCATGTCATTAGTGTAAAAGCCGAAGGGCAGCTTTTAGGAGTTGGCCTTTCTCCTTCCACTATGAGCTTCTAAGATCAAACTCAAGCTATCAGGTTTGCACAGCAGACACTGCTACCCACTGAGCTATCCTGCCAGCCCCAGCAATGTATCTTTTAATCAACTTTTATTACAGAATACTGTCATACTGAGCTTTCTTTGGCAGCACATATACTAAACTGGTATACTGTTGTAACTGTTTATCACATTACTAGTTATGCTGTCTATATCTTCCTATGCCTAATCTACAAACTGAACTTTATCAGACATGGCTGCAGAGTATATAGAGTTTGGTACCAACTGAGGTTTCAAACATCTGAAGGGCACCTTGGAATATGTCCTTAGAGATATAGGAAAACTACTGCAGAAAAATGGCCTTGAAAAGTTAGAGCATCAGTCTCTGTTCATGAAGAACTTGAAATCTAACAGAAAACAGAGGGAACCAAAGGTCAGTTTCTTTCTGTACATTTCAAAAGAGTGAAGGAAGGTGGTGGAGTTGGGAATTAACAAGGCGCTGAAAAGCACCACTTGGTACCAGTGGAACAGTTGGGTAGACAAGATTACCATGCTATTCAGTAGACTGTGTAACACACACACACACACACACACACACACACACACACACACACACACACACCATGCATGGCCAAGGGCTACACTCATGTATCACACTCTTCATAAGGTCCCCTTGCAGTCCTCAGGGTCACATATGCAGCCTCATTTTGGACCTTCTCTCCCTATGCACCTCCATAGGTTCTCTGCTGAACCTTGCCCAGTTCCCAGGTGCTGCCTTTGACATGTTAGGAACAGCGGAGGGTAAAGAGAAGTTGCCACAAGACAGTCCTAGCTCCATTAAATCTAACCAAGTCTAATAAGTTTTGAGCACAGACAGAGTCCTAGCTATGTCAGAAGAGAATGACTGACTCCCACTGACTCAGAAGTGACTCCAGAACTCACTACAGCACTGGGTACCATACCCATATTGCGGTCCTGGGCGATGAAGATACAGGAGGAAGAACTTCTGCCAAATGAGTGGCAGAAGAGGATGGTCAGAAGGTGTGGCCAGAGCCTGGTGGGCCCAGCGGTAAATCATCATCCTCTGCAGGGAGGGGACGATGGGTAGCTTCAGCTGGACCTGGGCTTTCTACAAGAGAACACAGCTTTAACAATTCCCAAACAAACACAATCAAACACTATGCTCCGAAATTAAATATTCTGCTTTCGCTTTGGTAGGTAAAAGTTATTAAACAGTTTCCAAGCCCACTGGCTGACATTTTAACCTCTTTGGCAGCAAGACATGGGTCCCAGTTTTCTACTATGAAGATATGTCAAAGACCCAGAATCAAAAGCCACCTCAAGAGTAATCTAAAGTACAGGCAGAGCTCAAGTGAGAGCATTCGCATAGCATGCTGGAGGCTCTGCGTGCAATCCCAGTACTGTAGTTAACTGAGCCATAGAAGCTGGAGAATCAGAACTTCAAGGTCATCTTCAGCTACATCATAAATTGGAGAACTGCTGAGGAATACCCGACACCCCATCTCAAACAAACAAACAAACAGAATCTAAACCTAACCTCACGTCCATTTCTGAAATTCCTTTGCATATACAATGTTATATCTTCCAGTCATGACATGGCTCTGGCATTCTTGAACCCACATCAACTATAACTACGCACAATTTGCATGACACTGGGTCCAACAATACCCTATCATGAAGTGGAGAGATGCTCGGCAGGCCACCCCTCTCTGTGGATGGAGTGGGGAGAGAAAAACCTGGTTGGGGGAAGGCTTTTTTTTCTTCAGTTGAATAGCCACTGGCAAGGTCCCCCTGTTCCTGTAAGTAGCCTAACTAAACTCACTGGATCACAGAGAAAAGGATGGTAAGATGGAAAGGAAGGGACCAGCTGGGAAGCAGGAGGGCTCAGCAGGAAGGAGGTGAATAATGGAAGAAACATTAGCAAAGTACTGTACAGGTACATAGGAGATATCCATTACAATCGCTGGGATATGCTGGCAAAAACTTGAATAAAGTTTTAACTTCACAAAGCAAAGCAAATGATAGAGAAACCAAAAATGAAATGAATCTGTCAAATTTTACAAATCTTGAACATTTAGATTTTTGTTTTAGTTTGTTTGGTTTGTTTTTCCAAGACAGAATCTCTCTGTATAGCTCTTGCTGTCCTGGAACTCGCTCTGTAAACTAGGCTGGCCTCAAACTCACAGAGCTCCGCCTGCCTCTGCCTCTCGAGTGCTGGGGTTAAAGAAGTGGCCCACACCTACCGGCTGAAATATCTAGATTTTAATAGAGCTTTTTAGGAACTGAAGAATTCCTTGACAGGCTCTGAAACCTGAAAGTAAAGCCTCTGTTACAGTCCTGTAGTAGATCTATAATATGAAGCCTTAGTCCAGCCTATCTCACACACTAGCTGTCAGTTTTCAAAGAGAAATTCCTCTTTCTAACTCAGGTTCAGAGATTCGAAATCTTTGAAGCAAGCACCAGAAATCTGATTTTTAAAGTTTTAACAAGGGGCATATGGCAACCATTTCACAGCAACAGCAATCCCCTACAGACTACAAAGACATTGCTCTATGACAGGGTGAGGACTCTGAGATGCCAACACAGCCTTCTTAACAGGCTGCAGTGTATGGTCAGCCAAGAATGTAAGTCACCTCCTGTAACTCAAACGCACAACCACTACTGTACCTTTAGAGCTTGGTCAGGGGTAAAAGAATTTATAACCAATTCCCCTTCAACAACTCTCCGGAGCTGAGAGTCCTCTTCAAAGATGGATTCCATATTCAGCACAGTCCATGCAAACCAAACCTACAACACCAAAGAAAGGGAAAGAAAGAAGCCTCTAATATCAATCAATGAACATAACTTGCTCACGAGATTAGATCATTTTTAGGGCTGGAGATATATGGCTCAATGTACAGTATTTGCTTAAATGTGTAAGTCCCTCGATTTAATCTTTATCAGTGCAAAACGCACACTTGCAAGTGTCAGGCAACAAATACTGAGCTTCTAAACTTCCTATGTGCTTAACATGTGTCTATGTTCTTGTCACATGTATACAATTAGACAAAACAGTAACTAAAAACTGCTAAATTCTTCTAGGGGGAAAATGATGAGGTGGATGTCAGTCTATATAGCAGTGAGGAACTGGTGTCAGCTCAGTCCCAGGAAGACCAGGCTAACAGATTAAAGGATGTTACTACCGGCTTAAAGGATGAAACAGACATGACCTTATGCAGTCTGAGATCGGCTATAACACAGCTGCTATAACACAGCTGCTGCCTCTACTGACAAGGCCACAGCTAGTGAGTGCTGACTAGGGGCTGTTCCTAGTGCTTTACATACAGGTTCAATTACAGTCTCATCTGAGAATGAGGACACTTAAGACAGAGATATAATCAAGCAGCCCAAGGCACAAAGCTAGCTAGTAGCAGAATCACTGAAACCTGGACCACACACCCGTAACACCACGCTTCATCTCTCTCCATTTGACCCTCAGGAAGCCTCATACCTGCGTGGACATGGACAGCCCCTCCACGAAGGAAGGCGTGATGTTGCCTGCCACAATCCAGCTCACTAAGGAGGAGAGCAGACTCCGGTCACAGTGGTAACCCAAAGCATTCTGCATGGGGAAGAGGGGCAACACAGAGTCTTGGAAAACCTTCTCATTGACTCTTCCAAAGGTATTAGCAGTCACCTCTACATTGGAAGATTCCAACAGGACACAGGTTTCTGGTATTGCTGAATTCAGTTTCAAGTGTTTCATTCAGAATTTTGCTTCTATGTTCTTCAGGGAAATTCTCCTGTGGTTTTCTTTCTTTATCATCTCCTTTAACTGTTTTTAGTATCAGAGTAACACTGGCTTTTTATTTTGTGAAACAGTCTGCAGGGCACTGCAGTTAGTTCTTTAAAAGGCCAGGAGAGTTGAGCAATGACCCAATCATGAGCAGAGTACATGATGAACATGTGTGAAAATATTATGCTGAATGCTATCACAATGTATACATACTACCTGAAAAAATGGGACTGTCCACTGCAGTATTCGCAGGGTCTGCCACAGAAAACTGTAATGCTGTCAGCTGCAGTGGTCCCAGGGTCCACCACAGAAACATGTGATGAGCATTACTGACACCACCACCCCCTTGATGTACTTACTCCTCTATGCATTCCCTGGGGCCTGTGCCAGCAGACTATGGCTACTGAAACTAGACAACATTAAAGCATAACTTATCATTTAAAAATGAGCTGCCACAGATTATTACCAGGAATTGTATAATCAGGAGAGCCTTTTAGCAGCTAGCGAATGGCTGAAACATACTTTCTTAGTTACCTTGTGCTGTTGGTAGAGCAATTTCTGCACACAATCTTCCTGCATCAGGTGAAAAGCTGTTTTACACAAGTGGTCCATGAGGAAGAGAATGGGCTGTTCTCGGTACCATAGATGCTGGCTTATAAGAGCCTGGACCCAGAACTCCAACACAGCCACAGGACCAACTTCATTAGGCTGTGTGCTCACACATATGTGTGCCTGTGGAGAAGCAGCTCAGGTGATGAGGAAGGTTAACACATCCCTCCCTCCCACTGTTAAAACACATTGAAATGCTATCTATTTCCATCAAAGTTCAACTCTAACAGCCTTCCTGCACCAAGAAATTGGAATGTCCACATCATAAGAGCTAACACCACAAGTTTTCTGGGAAGAGGAAGAACATATCAAGGAATTTGTAAGAGCCCTGACCTGGATCATGCTGTTAAGAAGCTTCACGTTGTCCCCATGGCTGGTTCCTGTCAGATGCTGTGCCACCTTGTGGGTGACCTGCTGTGTGACTCCCTGAGGAACACCACTGTCCAAGTGTAGAAAGAGGAGAAGGTTCGACATAAACCTGTGGAGTGCAAAGGATCACACCTTCTTCACCTTCCAACCAGGGAGAAGTCCAAAAGTTCTTTGTTTCTTAGCTTTCTTTTTCTCTTACTATTTTGAGACAGGGTCTCATGGAGGCCCGCTAGTTTCTAACTTATTATGTTGCTGAACCTATCTTTAAACACCTGACCTCCCCAAATGCTGGCATTACAGACATGTCTACCACAGAAAACTTTGGAAAATGGTTAGGTTGGTGTCTAGGGAGCTGTAAGCATGGTAGGCAGGTGCTCTACCACTGAGTTATATGCTCCAAGCTCTTTTCCTTACCAGCAGATAATTACTTATGAGGAAACAGAAAAATATTAAATTGGTTCCATATTTAAACCACAATGTTATTTAAAAATTGTGATGAATCTTCAAAAACTGAAGAAAAATAAAGTCTTCATATTTAATGTGGGTTAAAAAGAATAGCATCTCTTAACCACTGAGCCATCCATCTCTCCAGCCTCCCCCAAAAAATAATATCTCTCTACAACACTGTAATAAATACACTCAAGTAATATAAATACAGTCAAGCTGAAGTACACTAGAAGAAAATACTTCAAAATACCATTATTTCCCTCTATATCTCAGACTTCTAGATGTTTCCAAGTTATTTAGTTCCCAAATTTCCCTGAGTGTGCAGGATGCTAATTTAATTTTTTTTTTTAAAGTATCCCAGCCCTAACCCTTTCTACTAAGGTCCAATCTCCAGGAGTATGGAAATAAATATTTAATTAGTTACTTTAAATCAGAGACATACTGAATCAAATGCATTCAATAAGAAAATTGGCACTATCTTTATTCTTTGCACAAACTACTTGCCCTAGTACAACTAGGTTTCACCTCCCCTTTTCATCACTATTCATGAACCCCAGATGGCCAAACCCCTGCCTCCTGGACCGGTAATCTCTTCCCACTTTCCCATTCATTTTATCTGTCCACAACCCATAGGCTACATAAAACAATATGTCTTGGTATTGTTACAATTGCTGCTAAAAGTAAGAACACTATTTCAAGAGTCTAAAGAAACAACTAAAAAAAAAGAAAGAAAGAAAGAAAAGAAAAAAACAAATTAAAAAAAAGCTGAAAAAAATAACTCTTCTTTCATAACAATAAAACTAGAATCGTTTATCTAAACAATGTTCATTAACCACATTCTAAACAGAAGGGCAGCAGTTTTCTGTCTCTTAGAAAAAATAAAACAATCACACAAAAAGCACCATTGGGGGATGGAGAGATGCTTAGCAGTTAGGAGCATACACTACTCCTGCAAAGGAGCCAAGTGTGGCTCCTAGCATCCACATCAGTTGTCTTACAGTTGCAAGAGATCTCTGACACCACCTTCTACCTATGCAAGCATGTGCCCATACTGCCACACAGATTCACAAAATACATGAAATTAACAATAAAAATACATCTTAGGGGCAGGAGAGATGGCTCAGAGGTCAAGAGCACTAGACCTCTTCCAAAGGTCCTGAGTTCAATTCCCAGCAACCACGTGGTGGCTCACAACCATCTATAATGAGACCTGGTGCCCTCTTCTGGCCTGCAAGGACACCAGCAGACAGAACACTGCATACATACTAAATAAAAGTTTTTTAAAAAAATAAAAAATAAATCTTAAAAAAAAAGGTAGTCAGTTAAACTGAAAAAAAGCAGTAAAATGAGAAAAATAAAATATATAGTTCAAATGAACTAGAAAAAATATATGTACTTCTATAAATAGAGAAAAACAAAACAAAACAAACAAAAATGACCAATCAACCAAACAATGAAACAAGAAACCACTCCCTTTTAACATTCTCTAGAAATCAGAAAATGTTATTTCTCCTTGCTGAGGTGTTTCTGTCAGCAGAGTATACTCACTGCTCATTCTTCAGAAGGTAATACTGGCAGGGGTAGAACATGGGGAGAATCTTATCCAGGACATGGACCACTGCTCTCAAATGCCTTGACTGGACCAGAATTCCCAACAGGGGGATGCCCTCTGCACAGAACTTCTCGATACTACAGGCAAAGAAAGGACAATACAAGTACTAAGCAGCTCATTTATAAAACTGCATTCCTCTAATGAAATACAAGCTTACAATACCCAGATTATCTCAGTTCTGCAAAATTATTATGACTAACATACACACAGAATTATATAATCATAACTTAGAAATACTAAGAGCTCTTAAAAGATAGTTGAAAGTATTATATCCAAATTTACATGATGTCCCAGGAATAAGATGAGAACCCACAGCCTGACTGACTTAGTGTCTCAGAAGCCACTGCAGCCAAGGGGGACTATAAAGTGACCTCAGTCTGTCAGTCTAAACTGCAGCATTTAAATAATTTCAAAGAAATCATATATATTATTATGTTACATATATGGGAAAAATAGAAGTTGAAGTATGTAAAGATAAAACTTTTCATTCTTATAACTGCAAAATACTGTTGCAGAAGACTTAAGTAAAATTAGGGGAAATATATTCAATAGTACTCTGAAAGCATCATTCTCAAATAATATAGATAATTGGGCTGGAGAGGTGGCTCAGAGGTTAAGAGCACTGACTGTTCTTCCAGAGGTCCTGAGTTCAATTCCCAGCAACCACATGGTGGCTCAAATAATATAGATAGCAGGTGTGGCTGCATATGCCCTTAATCCCAGCAATCAGGAGGCAGGAGAGTCAGACTCCCATGAGTTCAAAGCAAACCTGTTGGGCTGGAGAGATGGCTCAGCGGTTAAGAGCACCGTCTGCTCTTCCAGAGGACCCGGGTTCGATTCCCAGCACCCATATGGCAGCTAACAACTGTCTGTAGTTCCAGTTCCAGGCAAATAAATAAATAAAATAAAGTTTAAAAAAAAAAAAAAAAAAAAGCAAACCTGTTTCAAAAACCAAAAATCAAAATAATATAACACAGTCAAGAGCAATCTGGGAGAAAAACGTAACATTATACTCTCATGAGGAACATAGTTAGAAATAGTAGGAACAATAAGTTAGAAAAAGAGGAAAATACATATATCCTCACATCAGAATGCTCAGAACATAAAAGCAGCAAAAGCAGGAGGGTTTTCCCCACTTTCTTTATCCTATACTGCTCTAATTCTAAGAGAAAAAAAAACTCAAAAAAATAAAAGTTAATAGTGCAAAAGATAACACATAGGAGGTACTTACAATAGTAACTACAAAAATACAAAATTAAATGTGTGTGCGTGTGTTTTAGAACTTATATAAATATAACCTCTAAAAAGAAAGAAAAAAAAGTCCTGAACATAATAAATGGAGTGGTTAAGAGCATATATTTCTCTTCCAGAAGGACAATTCCTAACAGCCACTTCAGGCCTATATCCAGCTCCAGGATATCCACAGATTCTGGCCTACACAGGTACCCACAACCCACACACATTATAACAAACACATACATATTATTTTTACAATTATATAATTCTTAAGACATGTATTATTTTTAAATCAGTGTTTTAGCATGACCATGATCCTGGTGACTTTGTATTATTTCCTATACTCCTCATAATGTCATATTTGTGTACCTTTAAGTCTCTGTCTCCTCCACTTCCAAGCCCCAGCCCATTAGACTGTTTAGGTTACTTCTCTTATATTCAGACTATAGCTATGGAACCAATTCCAAAGGAAAATACTTATTCTCTCTTTCACCTCTTTCAGTAATCAGTATGTGCTGGGGTTATGCTCTTGTACACTGTAAATATTTGTCCTGCCTACTGGTTTAATAAAATGATGATTGGCCAGAAGGCAGACAGGAAGTGTAGGTGAGGCTACCAGACTAAGAAAACTCTGGGAGGAGGAAGAAAAGAGCAAGAGATGCCAAGCAGAGGAAAGAAGATGAAAATGCTCTGAGAAAAGGTACTAAGCCACTTTGCTATCACCAGTTAGTTTAAGAGTTAGCAAGTAATATGTCTAAGCCATAGGCCAAACAGCATGTAATGAATATAAGACTTTGTGTGATTACTTGGGACTGTGTGTCCAGACCTCAAAGCTAGGCTGGGCCAGAAACTTCCAACCCAAGTATGTATAGAAAGACCCTAGTAATGAATATGAACTACAGTCCCAGGATGGCTTCAGCATCCACAGAAATCAAGAAACGAGTTTAGAAAACTATAGTCAAAGAATCAACAAGCCAAACACTGTTCTGAGTATGCAATGAGTATACGTGACTAACTCACACTTCATAAAATAAGTCAATCTTTCCATTTCAGAGGTGAGGAACTACTGTGACATTGGAGCTCCAGGAACAATGTACTTAATGCCCCCTGAAGCCTCAAGAACTGCCCCTCCTTCCCTTGAACACTCCTAGATAACCACCCCCTCACCTACTTTCATATCTGTCCTACTATATACATCCATCACCTCTGTTCAACAGGAACTTTCGGCTTCAGTTAAGAATGTCTCCTCATTTTCCTTATCCTCCTCCCCATCAGCTGCCTTCCCACATTCATCTAGTGTACCAGCATTTATTGAATATCTACTGTGTACAAGTTCTGTAGACACACAAAGGAATAAGAAAAGTTCCTACCTCCTATAAGGAAGCTTTAGATGTGGTAAAACTATATAATTGTTTTAGCAAATGAGCAGAAATGAATTTGGGCATTATTTCTCCCTTTATAACAAAGCTCATTATCTGACCCTAATTAACTCCCTGTGGGTTTAATAAAGGCCTCATGATTGGGATGTGAAAATACAAGATTCTAGAATCTCTACCTTCAAGGTACCCTGGAGGCTCAACATACAGTACCTGTGGCCAACAGTTGTCACAGCCAAGGCAAGATAGCAGCCAATAGGCATGCCTGATTTCACAGCCTTCAAGAGAGGATGAAACATGGATGATTCTGTCATGTCAGGTACTGTGCTGGAGAAGGGAACAACTGGACAGTTCTGCTGTGTTCCAAAATCATTTTTGTGTAATTTTAACCTCAAGATTAAATTCCAGGCCCACTGGTTAAAAGAAGTCTCAGGAGTCTCTCCATATCGAACAATACTGGCCAGGTATGAAACCTAAAATAGTCATTCATTTTAAACAATGTTAGTTACATATAAGTGAAACAGTAGCTTCGCCAACCACCTCTGTTTGTGATGCCCCAAGAAGAGGAAGCACTGTGTCCTTCCTTCCTTCCTTCCTTTAAGTTTGCTGCACGTCATTAAAGTCACCCCCACCCCAGCCCCCACCCCACCCATGTGCTTTGTGAACCTCATCAGCCCAAGCAGAGAAAGTAAAAGGCTGACACTAATAAACACTTTCAACAAGCCAGAGTTAGGGGCCTCGCTCGTCCATAGCTTTCACCAGGTGAGTACTGTAAAAAGTAATAGCAATAATCAACTACCAACCTGCAAAGTTAAAAAATGTCACTCAGGTCTCCTGAGCTGTACATGTGAACTCCACCACATCCCTACAGCTCATCCCAAATACTCGAAGACCAATGGTCACAAAAAGATTATTTTTGCCATATCTGAGATCTTTAATCTCAGAATTTGGGAGACTGAGCCAAGTAGATCTGAGTTTGAGACCACCCTGGTCTATATAGTGAGTTTCAGGATATCAAAGGCTACATAGTTAGACCCTATCTCAAAAATAAAGGACAACTATTTAAGAAAAAAAATCTTTAAAAACTAGAAAAATTAAATTTAGTATCATGAATTAGCAGAAAAAGTATTTAAAAAACATAAAAATTGAAACTATAATTTTATCTTCCCAGGCAATTTTTAAATGAAGACTTATGTTCTCAGTACACAAGAAAATCAGTACCTGTTTCATACTTTCAGAAATAAGCCCAGCATAAGGCTTCTGTGAGAGATGCTTCTGATAAGCCTCAAGAACCAGTAGGGCTACTTCAGTGTGCAGTGCTTGATCCAAATGAAGAATGCCCTTTCAAAGACAAGCAAAATTACAAACATACCATCCTCTATGTAATAAAGTCCATTAGGAAACAACAAAATCCAAACAGTGAAACAAAACATTGGGTTCGCTTTAAAGTAAAATTATAAAATGACAACAGGGGAAAGACCCTCAACTCTAAAGAATAAGTGCACTGCACTAAGACATGCCTGAAACTCAGTCACCCCCAAAACCCCCATACTGGATTACAGGTTAAGAACACTGTCACCTACCAAAGAAATGCCTATTATCAATCACAGGAAATATTTAATACATCCTGTTTGTTGTTTCATGATGGGTGAAAATACTACAACCAGAAGCATGACACTACCTACAATATTCCCAAAGTCTTCTTTGTATTTTTCAAAAGCTCCATTCCCTAGCCCCTGACCCACGGCTCTAACAAAGGAGGGAGGAGACAGACACCCCGGGGACCTGAATGAAGACATCTAGGGAATGGGAGACTAAGATGTTCCGTTCACAGACTGGAAAATGTAAAGCTGGGGACACACCTGTGATTCTGCCCCCCCCCAGCCCTTCAGGGAGAAAGGGCCCAGAATCCCAGGTAGCAGAAATAGCATGAGAAAGACTCCCAAGCATCAGTCTCCCCTTCCACACACCATGCCATGATGCAAACCACACAAGACAACTGCAAGCATCAAATGACTTGCTCAAAAAAAAAAAAAAAGCTGGGGCTGGGGAGATGGCTCTGTGGGTAAGAGCACTGACTGCTCTTCCAGAGGACTTGAGTTCAATTCCTAGCACCCACATGGCAGCTCACAACTGTCTGTAGTTCCAGTTCCCAGTTCCAGGCAAACACCAAGGCAAATAAATAAAAATAAATAAAGAAAGAAAGAAAATTAAAGAAAAAAAAAAGAGCTAATTTCTCCCCCTGTTCCTCCCAAATGTTCATGTTCTGAAGATAATTAATAAGACTCAGGGAGAGAGGAAATCACTAGCATGTTCCTTTGGATATTTGACATATAACAAGACCTTAGTAATAACTATTAATAATATTAAACTGAGGAATTAATATGTGGAGGAAGTGCCTCAACAGTTTCTCTAGCTCTTTGTAACAACTTTATAGGGAAGGCCTATTAATATCCATATCTACAGATGGGCAATTGATGCCCGGAGTTCAGGATGCTTGTTCAGTCTCGTCAGGAGGTCCTGAGCTGGGATCAGAGCAAAGTCAAACACATAATTCAGACATATTGAAAACAACTCAGGCAATAATATACAGGTCAGACTGTAGGAGGGAGAGAGAGACCCCAGGCAAAGCAGATACACCTGGGAGGAGCTGAGGTGACCAGTCAGAGACACACAGCACATTCGATGGCCTAAGGATAAAGGGAACACTTCTGTTCTTCTCTTTGACTGTGGGTGCACATGGGAAGGCCACTACCAGCAAGCTCCATGGATCCACCTGTGTCCAGCTGCCCCAGCTGAGATTACAGGCCCCGCTCCTTCACCCAGCATTTATGTGGTGGCTGGAGAAGGAACTCAGGGTTCTCCTGCCTGGACAGCAAGCACTTTGCCAACTGAGTCAACTCCCAGCCCAAGAGAATCTTCTTTTAATGTAGAAAACCTTCCCAGAGAATGTTGATGACATAGAACAGAACTGAAGAAAAGATACTTTGGGGGATATAGTTCAGTGGTAGAGTGCCTTCCAGGTATGTTCAAAGTCCTGGGTTTAATCAGAAGAAAGGGAAGAAAGGAGAGCTTAAACTCTAACACAGCTGAAAGAATTTGTGGGCCTACTAAGTGGCACACAGAGATGCTAATACGCTAAGAAAATGCTTCCCTAAAACTGATGCATGTGAAATCTGTTTCTCAGAAAGGCATACCTGTTCAGCAAGTCCCCAATTCAGGCCTTCCAAGATCACACAGGCCAACTTGTTCTTTACTGCTGTCAGACTATAATTCAGTAACCAATCCCGAACCACAGCTACCTCAGAAGCAGAAGGTTGCCAAAGATACAATGGCAACTCTTTAAACAAGTATAAAGAAACCTTTAAAAAAAAAAAAAAGAAAACAATAATTTAAGACTCAGGAATTGCCAGGTGCTGGTAGCACAAACCTTTAATCCCAGTACTCAGGTGGCAGAGGCAGGTGAATCTCATGGAGTTCTTAAAAGCCAGCCTGGTCTACAAAGCTAGTTCCAAGCTAGTGAGTTCCAAGACAGCTAAAGTTACACAGAGAAAAACCTGCCTTGAAAAACTGGGGAAAAAAAATTAAATTAAAAAAGATTCAGGAACAATATTGCTTTACCCAAAGCATTATCAAATTGCTTGCAAAATTTCCTTGGAAAGGATGTGGAGGTGAATTTGGTTTTGAGACAAGTAAAATTAAAATGATGGACAAAAAAAATAAAATTAAATACATTTTAAAACTAATGATATACCTAAAACACAGACAATCCTTTGCTAAAGGCCAGGCAGGGTTTTATTATGCAAAGTGATGTTTCCATCCAGGCAAGCCACCATACTAAAACATAAATTTAAAGTGATGATAATCAGGAAGAAGTCACTGAACGCAGGGCCAGTGAGACGGCTCAGGAAGTAAGGGTGCTGCCACCAAGCCTAGCAACCTGAGTTTGATCCCTAGAATCCACAAAGAGTAAAGAGAAAACAAACTCTCACAGGTTGCCCTTTCATCTCCATACACATCCATGACAAAGTCAAAGTACATGTGTGCCCATACACATACATGCACCAAATAATAAATAAGCAAAAATTCAGTAAGAACTGAAACCAGTCTCTCAAAAAACACATTCATTGGCAATTATTTTCAAAATAGTAACACTCATAATACCAAAAGGTGAAAGCAAGCCAAAAGCCTATCAGCTGACAAACAGATAAACAAAATGCAATCTAGAAACTCAATGAAATCTTACCCAATATTCAAAAGAAAAGAAACTCTGAAAGACTACTACAACACATTATGCAAAGAGAAAAAAGCCAGACACAAGAGGCCGCCCACTAAAATGTCTGCAACAGGCAGTTTTGAGGCCACAGAAAGCAGATTAGCGCTGCTTAGGTCAAAGGAAGATAAGGAATAAGGGATAACAGCTAGGGTTTGTGAAACTTAGGGTTTCTTTGTAAGATGACAAAATGCTGCAAACTGGCTGTATTTGTGGCTGCACCGATGTGTGGCTATAGTAAAACCTCTGGCCGCACACCTTCAACAGGTGGACACTACAGCTGGTGAATCACTCTCAATAAAGCCTTCTTTAAAACTGTGTAAGGACTGCTACAGGCTGACTACACCAGGAGGACAGGACTGTGTAGCACATTGACACTTTAGAAACTTACTAGGGTTATTTTACAGCAGAGTCACTTCCAACAATGCTGCTATTACTGTCACTACTTCATTAATTCAGGGCTGTTTTATTCATTCTTAATTGATGACTGATTGACTGACTCTGGTTTGCAGGACAGGATTTCTCGTCTAACAGCCTTGACTGTTCAGGAACTCACTTTGTAAATCAGGATGCCCTTACCCACATCTGCCTCAAGTGCTGGGATTAAAGGTTCAATCCAGCTACTTCGGAATTCTTTCAAAAATAACAAATAGTGAGCATTCTTACCATCCCAACTTGGTCAATGGTTTCTTGCACTCTATCCAAAAGGACAGAAATAATCTCAGGGTGAACAGCTGTGATGGCCCCCAAAAGCTCTCGACCAACCTTTGAAAAAGTCTCTCTGGTGGACAGGGTGACGTAAGATACCTAAATGAGAGGTAGGGGAAGAAATGGTACTTTTAATGCTAATTACCAATTAAAACACATTTTCATAGTTTTTTCCCACAAAATATATCTTACACTGAGCCTCGGCTGACACCATGTTCAGAACTATGTCAGAACTTGAGATACCAAACTATCCTCCTCAAGACTGGATGGTGATAGGGAAACATAACAGGAAAAATAGTAACTATTTATAACTATGACTTCAAGTACTGGTGTCAAAGAGTGTATCCCAGCAATGCACAGTGGGTATGAGTCTGAAACCACAGACACTTGGGATCCTGAGAAAGGAGAATCATTTGAGCCCATGAATATTAAGGCTTTGGGGCAAAATAGTAAGATTTCATCTCAAAAAGAAAGTTTCTCAATCACAACAAAACAAATGAATATCTAAACTTATTGACTTGAGGAAAACTAAAATAATTTTTTGTTTGTTTTTAACACAGACTTCCTCTGTATATCTCTGGTTGTCCTGGCTCACTCTGTAGGGGAACCAGGCTGGCCTCAAACTCATAGATTCACCTGCCTCTGCCTCCCGAGTGCTGGGACTAAAACATGCACCATCATGCCCAGCCTAAAATGATGTTTTAAAATATATTTTAATAGAAAAATACAATCTCTCCTACAAAATAAAAATCTAAGTGTAAAGTTCTTAAATTCCCAGTGTGTACAGGACTGTCCTCAAGACGAACAACCACTGTCTTCAGGAGCTCCCTGTATCTGCTTACAAATGATCATCCCAGCTAGGCTTGTTGGCTACAAGCCCCACAACAACTCCATTTTAAATCTGGAGCCCATTCTAACTTACAGAACAAGAGTCACAATGACTCAGCATAGTTCTGGAGTCCAAGAGTTTAGCTTTACTCGACTTTTTAGCCTTGAAGGCCTTGAGATGGTCTGATTAAGCTTTTGGGAAGAAACATATTATCTAGCTAGAAGCAGGCTACTAATGTACAGGAGAAGTACAGTGTGATAGAAAACTGAAACTGCTTGCTCCTGAATCCAAGGGCAGGAGAGGGATGTGGTTTTCTCTAAGATAATGACTGACTGCCCATACTGTGTAAAATATAAGAATTGTTCTTTCTGCTTCTTAGTTTGTATATAAGCATACTCAGAAATAAACCCAGTGCTCCTTTGGCAGTGACCAAGAAGTTCTCTCAATTCTGATTTTCTGCCTCCAGCTATTCTTCTGTCTCTGTCTTTTCCCAATCCTCATGCCTCCATCCAGCCACCTGGTTGACTACTGGCTGCCTCAACACATTCCCTCAAAGGAGGAGAGGGAAAAGAGATTTGTTAGCCCCCCCCCACCTGAGAATCCAGCCATTTCTATACAGTTTTGACCTAGCTGCTCATGACCCTAGGGTCTGAGACCTCAGGGAAATATTGCACAAATCTTAATTGGTATTAATAATAGAAACATGGAGCCAGATACTGGAACAAAAGCTAAAAGATCCGAGAGACAGAGGAACAAACCGCAGCCACTTCTTACCTTGACAACTCCTTAGCCCAAAGGGATAGATCCTGTCTCCATGAACCCTTACACTGAATAGGAGAAACACATGCTGAATGGAAGGGGCCAAACCTCATCTCCTCCCACCTTGTATTCCTTTCTCTGCCCAGCCATATCACTTTCTGTTTCAACTTTCCTAGTGCTGGGACTAAAGGCATATGTTTCCCAAGACTGGGGGCAGAGGCATGGGATCCTAAGTACTGTGTTCCCCAAGTACTGGGAATAGAGGCATGAAATCCCAATTGCTGGGATCAAAGGTGTGTGCCACCACCGCCTGGGTCTGTTTCTCTTTTGGACTGGATTAATCTCAGGAAGCCCAGTATGGCCTTGAATTCACAGAGATCCAAATGATGGATCTCTGCCTCTGCCCCCCAAGTGCTAGGATCGAAAGCATATGCCACTACTGCCTGGCCTCTCTGGCTAATTCTGTGGCTGGCTCTGTCCTCTGATCTCCAGGCAAACTTTCTTTAGAGCCTACACAATATATCCCCACAGGGAGATCCTTGCAATCCTTGCATTTGTCCTGTTAGAAAAGGAGCAGATAAAAACTAAGAAATACAAGGATCTTACCTCAGCCTGTCATTGTGTAATGAGGAAAATAAAATCAGATTGGCAAGTTACCTTTTCTGTTTAAGATGGAGAACTAATACAACTAAATCAAAACTTTTCTTCCAAGTTCAATGTTCATTCTACGATCTCACTGAAAGTGACTTTGGGGGGCTGAAGAGATGGCTCAGCAGTTAAGAGCACTGACTGTTCTTCCAGAGGACCTGAGTTCAATTCCCAGCATCCACATGGCAGCTAACAACTGTCTGTAATTCCAAGATCTGACACCCTTACACAGTTATACATGCAGGCAAGACACCAATTCACATAAAATAAAAATAAACATTTTTTAAAAAAAGAAAGTAGCTTGGAAGTCACATCTCCATGTTACGGGCAGGAGCAGAGGAGCGACATTTGGTGTGTGGCTATAGTAATAAAAGCTGCAATGTCGGTCTGCACTAGATTGTCCATTCCTTACCAAGTTTGTATCACATGTCAAGAGATAGTAGTGGGAAATAAGATAACAAAACACAGGTTTTTAAAATTCCTTATTGCTGGATGAAGACATGGCTCAGAGGTTGGGAGCACTCACTGCTCTTCCAGAGGTCCTGAGTTTAAATTCCCAGTAACTACATGGTGGCTCACAGCCATCTATAATGACATCTGGCGCCCTGGCCTCTTCTGGCTTGCAGGCACACACAGAGGCAGAATGTTGTATACATAATAAATAAATCTCAAAAAAAAGAAATTCCCTATGGCAAAAGATGTTTCTTTGAGTCTCTGTCCCATTCATAAGTGCAGGCAATAGTTCAGGAATCACATTTTTTAAAAGCAATACCCAAGAATGAATAGACAGGCTGAAGAAAGCATTCACGAAAGTTCACATTCTAACCTCATATATCTCCAGAACAATAATTTTTATGAAGTCTTCATCTACATTGGCTCTTCTGGCCCGAGCCATCTGTGCAAAGGTCGTCAGAAGGCAAATCTCTTCTGAGCTATTCATGGAAGAAAGATACTTCTCCAAGTTCACAAAATGTTCTGGGTCTGCAAGTTCATATCAAAAAAATAAATAAATAAAGTAGAGAATAGGTTCATACATTTAGTTATACTACCAGAAAGACAACATAAAAATTAAAAATTCACAAATATTTAAAGATAAAAAGGATCTTCAGCTTTCCAAAATGGATTACTACAGAAATCAGAAAGAAAGCTGAATCAGTTGTTCTGAGAGTTCACAAAACATAAATGTAATGTAGACTTGGAGCAAAAAGCTAACATTAAACTATGCCTCATCTTTGAAAAACAATTTTAAAGGACTGAATGAGGCAGAGAATGTGATACAAATCACCTACTCTGGAGGCCAAGTCAAAAGATTACATTGCATGTCACTGCCAAATACTTCTATTGTCACCAGGGGTCACTGTTACACAACTGTCAACTGCACCTGAGCAGCATCTACTGTGCTCATTTCAGCCACAGGAATGCAGATACTATGACTGAACACTGTCAAGGCCAGCAACCGCTCATCATAAGCATGGCACTCCAAACAGAGGAGATTAGGAACAGTATATAATCTGCCCTGCCCCATTCTCAGAGGATGCTGTCTGTGCAAGCAATATTACACTTTGTCACTAGAGACAGTTCTGATAACTTTGTAATATATATAGGAACCAGATGTTGAAAGCAAAATTTTTATGAAAACATATGGACAAAATAATTTATAAAACGTATTCCAGACTAAGGATAAGAAGTCTTTGGACCGGACTTACAAAGGAAACCTAACAAGGACTAACCTGCTAATTATCCTAGACCTGCAAAGGACTGTCTCTAACCTGTGTCTGTTATTTCACTCACAGAATGGGCAGCCAGGGAACAGGCTGTGAAACACTCAGAGCTGGTACCTCACACTTAACTATGGAAACAGTCATGCAAGCACTTCCCCCACGACAGTGCAGAAGCACTTGATGAAGCAGAGAAACAAAAAAAAAAAATAAAACTCAAAACAGAAAGACAAACAAAAATAGATTTGTATAGGACATACATACACAGAGAGACAGAATAAAAACAGAAAAGAATCAAGGAAAAAATAATGAATGTTTACAAAAAGATTGCAAATAATGTTTGCTTTTTTCAGTTTTATAAAGTATGTTTTTTTTTCTTTTTTCTTTCTTTCTTTTTCTTTTTTGAAGCAGAGTCTCTCTACATAGCACTGGCTGTTCTAGAACTCACTCAATCAGACTGGCATCAGACTCACAAAGATCTGCCTGCCTTGCCTCCAAAGTGCTGGGAATAAAGCTGTGTTTTCTTTTAAGTAATACAGAGGTTTAGAAATTTAGAATATATTTTGGTAAGCTTTTAATCCTGTTAGTATTCTGTTTTCTTTAATATTAAGGGTAATAAATAAATATCTTTGTATCTAACTAAGTTGTCAGATTTTTATTCTTTTTTATTTTTTGTTTTGTGAGACAGGGTCTCTCTACACAGCCCTGGTTGTCCTGGACTATGCAGACCAGACTGACCTTGAACAAGAGGTCCATCTTCCTGCCTCCACCTGGCTCATATTCTTTTTTTAAAAGACTCATTTATTTTTAATTTATGTGTAGGAGTAGCTTTGCCTGCATGTATATTGGTGTATTATATATGTGCAGTTCCAGAGAGGCCAGAAGAGAGTGTTGGATCCCCTGGAACTGACCCTGTAGGTTCTGGAAATCAAATGCTCTCCAAGAACATTTCAACACTAAAACACAAATACCTGACAGTTCAATGTTAGTACGCATTAAAACAATCGAGTTTTCACTAAAATTAATTTTTGATGTTTTGGTTTCAGAGATTTATTTTGTTGCTGAGGATTGAACCTAGAACCTTACATATACAAAGTAAATACACAATCTACCACTGTGCTACAAAATTATGTTTTTTAAGAATTACTGTCTACCTCCTACCTACTTCATAATATCAATAAAACTAAGAAAGATATAACAGAAAAAAAAATAGTGGAACAAGTGGGCACAAAACTTACACCAAAGTTAGGCCATTGAGCTTACTGCACAGAATTTGGACCTATTGAATTTGGATTTGAGATATGCCACCCTCTATCTAACACATCAGAACAATGAAGTAGTCTACTCAATGTCAAAATCATGCCACAGTGCTCCTAGAAGCAAACGGGCGGACACTGTGAGAGCGAAGCACACAAAGGGAGGGAAGGCTGTCCCAGCCAAGTACCTTGGAGTTGCCTCTTGCACTCGGCGGGCTGTAGGGAGGCACAGAGGTGCTGCAGGCTCCCACTCTCAGCCTGGTGCATGAGGTAGAAGAGCTTCCAGAGCATCGGGACCGAGAGTGTGCCAAAGGGCATCTCAGACATAAACAGCCAAATGCCAAGTCTGCACAGTTTAAAAAGCAACATGGAAGATTTTATATATTAGATAGCCTCACCACACGAAGAAAGTAGAAACAAGACTTCAGCTCTCATACTACCACAGCTTTTCCAACACACACACACACACACACACACACACGGAGGGAAGGAGTAATTTTTATCATAAATGTTTTGTACCAAGAGCATTTGAAATTTCTGGAATTTTACACATATATAATAGCATGTACCACAGAGGAAAATGAAGTCTAAACATGAAAGTCTACTATATTATTCCTAACAGCCAAGATATAAAACTAGACATTCATTAATAGATGAATGGATAAAGAAGATGTGTACATACATACAATGCAATTGTATTCAACAAAAGGGTTTTTTGGACAGAGCAAGCAGATCAGTCACAAACAGAGAAGTAGAAGGGGCCAATAGGAGCAAGATACAGGATTGGATCTGGACATGTATATGCACTTTGTACACCTAGCTCTGATGATAATTTTATGCAGTATTTTTACTGTGCATGTGTTTACTTTGGCACAGCACATGAGGTCAAATGTGGAATTTTTCCACTTATGACATAATATTTGCACTAGACGTTTCTAATTCTTGATCTCTCTGTGTTAGAAATACTCAATCTGTATACGCCATGAACTCATTCCATCCTGACAAAAACAAAGGCAATATTATGATCACAAATTTACAAATGAGAGCTCTCAGACACGTGGAGAAAAGAAAAAGTGCTGGGTTTAGAACCATAGATACTTTTTAAAATCTCCATGAGAGAGAAGTTATCCTTAGTTAGGTCACAATTGCTATGATGAAACACTATGACCAAAACAAGCTAGGAAGGGAAGGGTTTATTTGGCTTACATCTTGTGGTGGTTTGAAGAGGAATGGCCCCCACAGACTCATATGTTTGAATGCTTGGCCCATGAGAAGTGGCACTATTAAGAGGTGGAGAGTAGATGTGGCCTTGTTGGAGGAAGTGTGTGTCACTGTGGAGGCAGGCTTTGAGGTCTCCTATGCTTAAGCCATGCCCAGTGTAGCACAGTTTCCTTCTGCTACCTGCAGATCCAGATGTAGAACTCTCAGATATTTCTTTAGCACCATGTCTGCCTGCATGCCATCTGCTTCTCATCATGATGTTAGTGAATTAAATCTCTGAACTGTAAGCCAGCCCCAGTTAAATGTTTTCCTTCATAAGAGTTGTCATAGTCATGGGGTTTCTTTATAGCAATAGAAACCCTAACTAAGACACACTTCTACATTCCCAGGCAGGAAGCCCTTACCTCTTACCTTTTTGCTTTCAGAACATGTAGAACAGCCCTAAGAAACAGCTCATCAAATTCAATCTGCAGTTTCTCCATGGAGTAGGGCTGTAGTGTTAATCCCATGTCTGTACTATGGCTTACATATTGTGCCCAGTGGTCACTGACATAGCCAAGAGTCATCCTGAGCATAAGAAAAACAACACAATACTTTTCAGTATCACCTGATATTACATGTAAAGAACTAATATTACCTAAGCACCTACTACCATTTGCTCAGTTCTGAAGGCAATCTTAATAGGACAGTGAAAATCAACCCTCATGGTAATGTACGGAGCAGGAGGCATAAAAAGAACGGTAAGTACAGCGACTAGTCTGTCACACGGTTGTTACTGACATTTAATGTCAGGCTGCATTCACAGCTATCCTCAGCTACATGTGAGCTTAAGGACACAGCAGAGACACATGCTAGGATCTCAGCTTTCTAAGGAACCCCAGCCTTTGAGGAAATTCTATAATCTTCATAAAGTTGACTGAAATATAAAATAAATAAATGTAAACCAATTCAATCAGAGAACAAAAGTGGAGGAAGGGAGACAGTTTGCATTTCTATGAACTTTTTGAAGGAAGAGGTTGCGGTGCGGGGGAGAATAGCCTATATATGCGCTACAGGGAATAGTCTAGAAAAAACTAAAGACATAGAAAAAGGTACAAAGTTGATTTAGAGAAAAGCAATACATAAACAAAATATTTTCAAACAGTTGCTAATAAAGCATAAGACCATCTTTCATTCAAATATATGAAGTTCTCCCAGTTCAAATATTGTGTGGTTTAAGTCTTTGAAACTTTTCTAAATATAGCCAATTTGTGACAGGTCGGTCTGTGACAATTCCAAACAGGGAACAAGTGAAAGAAAAGAAGGGAAGGCCTGTGTGGTGGTGGGGAAGAAAACGCCCCCAAAGGGAGTGTCACTATTAGGAGGTGTGGCTTTTTGGAGTAGGTGTGGTCTTGCTGGAAGAAGCTTTGAGGTCTCAAGAATGCTCAAACCACACTGAGTGTCTCAGTTCTAGATGATGAGAGAAATGTCTCATTTTATGAGAAGACCTAAGTATAAACGTCTGTCATTCCTCTGCAGTGCCGGTGCCTAAGCAAGGAGACAGCAGTATGGTGTACCAACAGCAACGTTACCTAATCAGGTATCCAATGCGCTTCACAAACTGCCTATAGCGGGCTCTGTTAAAGGTTTCTAACCCCACAGCCAGGAGTTCCACTAATGAGCTGGCAAAGGCAAAAATTTTCATCATCTCTTGGGGCCTTGTTGTTTCAGGTAAATAACCACCTACAAGTGAAACAGATAGGAAAAAATATAGTTACTATGACAAAACACTGCAGAACACAGGTGTGTAATTCAGTGAGACAGGCAGGAGCGGGAGGGATTAATCCCATTTCTCTGGCTCCAATATCAAAGTTAAATAGGGAACTTGAAGAAATTACATTAAGATCAATGTATTTAACCTAGGTAACATGTACACTAGTCAGCCTTCTTCATTTAAGCATAAACTTAAAAAAAAAAAAGGTACAAACACAAAAGAAAAGAGATTTTGCACAGGGAGACACCGGAAAACCCATCAGCCGCCCATCCAAACACAAGACTTGTTGCTTCCTATATAGAGCTTGTACCGGTACCTCCTTTCAGTTACACAAAAAAATAAAATAAAATAAAATAAAATAAAAAATTAAAAAATTACCTACCTTTTGCTTTAAACCCAAGAAGATGTTGAAAGAGTTCCTGAAAGGGAAACTGGGACAAAAGGGTGACCAAGTCGTCTTCAGTAAGTAGAATCCAACTGGTCTCAGGGTCTTCATCCTAAAGGGAAAATGCCATGTCATCACCTGACCAGTCTGGGGTTATAGGAATTAACATCCAAGTCACAATGTGCTCCTTATAGACATCTTCTCAAGGGCAGTGAGCTAAATAGCCTTATATCCATACCCATCCTGGAAGTCCGCTGAAATGCAAGTATAATTCATATGTATCTGAGTCATATCCACTGGGAAGAAGATAAGAATAAAAACTCTTCTAGACCCAGGAGATGGTGGTGCACACCTTTAATCCCAGCACTGGGAAGACAGAAGCAGGAGGATCTCTGAGTTCAAGGCCAGCCTGGTCTAGTCTTCAGAGAGAGTTTCAGAACAGTCAGGCTACACAGAGAAAAACTAGAGTGAGGACCTTACTATGAGGCCCACTGCTCAGACAACAAATACACAAGTAAACAACCATATTCTACTATAGGCCAACTCAAAGTCTACTATCATTTTCATCGGACTAGTATTTGCTACAGATGCCTCAGGTTCTGCTGTGGACAAGACAAAACTGCAATCAAAGATCACTCAGGGGCCACCTCTGGGATCTTTTTGAAACAAAGCCTTAAAGTCACCTTAGAAATCAAGTTAACATGTGTCCCCATTATGCATTACATTAAAAGGGAAGAATCTGGATGTATTAGAGCAATTTCAACAGGGGACTAATCAATCAATTCAGAAATTCAATCATAATTTCCTGAGCATATTCTTCTTTATCTACTGTTTCCACTACAGTTTAGTTTATTTTTGCCTCATGATTCATGTATCAAGAACTTAGTCCCAAGTCTAATAATGTTGGAAGTTGGTGTGTGGCCTTTAAGAGATGAGCTCTAGTGCAAGGCCCTTAATTATTGATGGTACTTCCCCTAAAGTAAGGGATGTTCTTCTAAGTAGCATGCTTTGAAAGGATGAGCCCAGCCCTATCCAGTTCCCAGACTTCTTGTTCTGAGATGAGATTCTATGCACTCTGACATCTATTATGAAGTCCCCATAGAGCTTATGCCATGTTACTGGTGCTGTCAGCCTCCAAAACTGTCACCTCATTAAACCTCTGTTTTTATGAAGTTAACTTGCTTCAAGTATACCAAGTAATGCAAAATAGAATAACACCATATATATAATGGCTATCAAGAGCCTCAGAAACTGTACTTAGAGCAATAGTTCTCAATTCTAGCTGAACATTAGATCACCTGGTAGGCTCTAGCAAACTTAGATCTACGTGTGGGCCTGACGAGCTTTATATATTGCCTAAGCGAGCCTTACATAGAGCTGGTGTTGAGAAATGATGAGGATGAATCACAGGGCCGTCCTCCCCACACACTCTTCTGATCCAACTGAGCTCTTAATGGTCTCAAGTACTAAGATCTTCTGGGTTGCTCTTCTTCTGTTTTTCCTCACTTGTGACTAGTCCTGTTGAGTTTTACTTGTTTTGTTAGGAAAGCAGCTTTTATTTTTTATTGTTGGTGGTCTTTTGGCCTCTTTTTTTGGGGGGGCCTCTTTCTTGCTATCTAACCTAGTCTGTCCTACATCTCAGAATCCTCCTTTCTCTCCCACTAAGTGCTAGAATTACAGAAAAGCACCAACTCCCTAAGTTGTTGAGTTCACTCAACTTTTTACTGAGCGCTAACCAAGAAGCAAGCACCAATGTAGAATCTGTGAATAGGGTTAACTTCAGGAAACCATCAAAAAAATTAAAAAAAAAAATTAAAAAAGGCTAAGACTATTTTAAAGACCACTTTAGGAAAAAATCAAATAATGAACAAACAAAACAACCAATGCTTTGTTACAGTCTTCCAAAGACGATTTGTATTAGCTCCTGAGAAATTCAGTCTTTAGACAAGTGTCTGCATACTCACTACCTGCCCACCTGCTGCAAAGAACAAAGAAGCTATGAATGGGAGCACTTGTCCCTGAATAGGCTCTGGTGCAACATCACATAACCCCACATCAGCATGGGTGTCACTCAGTGACTGTAGTCCAGTTTCTATCACACAGAGGATTTTAGTGAATCAAGTCAATGAGCATCACAGAACTTCAAATCAGGGTTTGAGGCAGATATATACACATACATACATACATACATACATACATACATACATACATAGACACATCTGACAACAAGGGCCTTTACCTGCTGAGTCTCTGTGCTGTGCAAATCAGGAGCTCAGCCAGAGACAGGCCCAGGAACTGATAATGAGCAGAAGAAAAGTTCCTTACAAACACACCACTAACTACTTGTGGAGGAAAGAAAAATTAACAAGAATTATCTTCAAACTTCTTAAGAATTGTCTTAAAAAGCTGAATTTTGTTCACTAAATTTTCATCAAAATTATTCAGAGCAGGTCATTTGTGAGACTCCAGTCCCAGGAAACTGTTGCTGTGCAAAGTTAAACCGCAATATCAGCTTCACAAAGTACCACTCCACTTCACTTTCTAGTCCAGTTCCTGCCATCTGAACATGTCTACCAAGGAGTCAGGATGGGCTACTGGCTTGGGGAACCTACTCTAGAGGTTCTGCATTTAATGACACAAGTCCCGTCCCTTCACACACCTGGTATCCCTATCTATGAAGTGGGGTCCCCACAGTACTTACCTCATAGGTTACTAGGAGACTTGAGATTTATGAGAAAGCGCTTACAACAAGGCATAAACAAGAAGAGCTAAAAATTGAGTAAAGGGAACAATGCAGACACAAGTTACCTCTTCTCCTCCTTCATCTACGAGTGTCCAGTTCCCAGACGCAGGCCCTGAAGACGATGGCTTCCACTCACTGGGCTTCATGTGGCACATAAACTCTGCTCGATTTCTAAAAGTCAACAGACATGAATCTGGCCATATGAACATAGAAAGCCTGACATGAGCACATGTTTAGATCACCTATCCTAAAGAAGAGTCAGGAGTCAGCCCAGCTGTCAGCGATCAAGCAAAGAAGTGAGAACTAAGGCCAGGACTAACCCTAACCAGTGCTCTGCTTTAAACCCCAGCACTCAGAAGGCAGAGGCTGGCAGAGCTCTCTGAGCTCAAGGTCAGCCTAGGCTAGCCTAGATAACTAGTTGCATGTAAGCCTGAGATAGCTGATAACAAGTTCTAGGTCTGATCTACATAGTGAGACCCTATTCCAAAAAGAATGATCTAAGGAAAGGCTGGGCAGTGGCTCAGTGGTTAGGAGCACTGTTCTTGTGCATGACCCAAGTTCAGTTCCCAGTACTCACTCACATCAGGCAGCTCACAACTACCTACAGCTCCAGCTCCATGGGAATTAGAGCCCTTTTTTGGCCTCCATGGGCACCCACTCTCACATAAACACATCCATACACATACAAGTACCTATGGTTAGAAATAAAAATCAAACTTTTAAGATGTATCCTATCAAAAATAAAAAGGTATTACACAGTTAGTAGAGACACTTGTTTGGGGGCCAAAAGGTATACATAAAGGCAAAAATGCCCTAGTTAAACAATATCTCCCTGCTCAGAAACAGCCTCTGCATGCAGGCAGTACAAGATGGAGACCAGAAAAACCAGCAACAGGACTTTCCAAGCAGCTGCTTTTCAGGGAGCCACAGAAATATGAAGTAGGAACTCAGCTGGTACTTAAAAGGCTGACCCATCGAGCCCAGGGCCCTGATGGAGAGGACTTGTGTCGTTAATCGCCTTCGGATGTGTTAACTGTTTCCTGAAGAGAATTTCTTGTGTGTGATTGCAGTTTCCCCATTTGTTATTTCCTTAAAATTTAGTTCTCAGGATCTTTTAGCAGTGTGATTGTTCATTTGCTGGGTACAACTTCCCCCAGACATTTGAGAGCAGATGGATAATCTCTCCTATATGTGTGTGAAAACAGTCACAAAAACAAGATATCTTTCTCTCTCTCTCTCTCTCTCTCTCTCTCTCTCTCTCTCTCTCTCTCTCTCTCTCTCTCTCTCTCTCTCTAATGGCATGGCCCTTTTTATTTTTATAATCAGAAAAATCCCAAATTCTCTGTTCTGAGGCTGAGCATCAGAAAGGGGTCTGACCAGAGTAAACAGGACTAGGGAGAACAGGTACCATGTATAATGACGAGCCCCTGGTTCACTCAGCCCAGAGAACCCCAGGTAACCAGCACAGAGGTTCCAAGCCCAGGGTCCTCTCTGCTCTGGTCACCTCCCCTTCAGAGACTCAATCTAGCCAGTGAGATTCCAGGAGATCCAGTGTGGGGCTAGCTGCCCTGAGATGGGACTGGGGCAGGGCTGAAGAGCCCCTGATCACAGGTAGTGGGCAATGGGACAGGTGCAAGGCCAAAGGTGGCTCTGTAGTAATAGGCATCAAAATCAGGGCTGAAGAGTCCAGATAGAGGCTTCTAGCTACCCTACCAGTACCTCTTATGTTACAGATCAGGTCTTTGTTCCTCTGCCCAGAGCAGACACAAAGTCTGCCCTCCCTGCAGTTACCTTTACTAGTGAACATGCTGGCAGAGTCAGCCCTTGACAAAGTAACACACCCAAGGACAGCTACAGATAGATGACACACTGATGTATCTGTCCTAAATTCACCACCCCTACTGATAAGAGAGCTATCCTGGAGCTAACTAACCTCAGGTTTTCTAACTCCCAGTACCAGCAAGTGGATTCATTAACACAGGATCCTAACTTAAAGGTCTAAGGAAAAAGATAATTTACCAACTCCTAGTTGCAGGTATCAAAACAAACATCTATTCTTAAGACCTGAGCAGCCAAAAGGTGACAAATCCCGCTTCTTGTGCAAAGTAAGCCTTTACAGACCCCTCCTTGAGAGGGTGCCATAGCAGAACAAAAGCTGCAGGCTTCCCTCCATTGGCTACTCAGTCACCTAGCAACACACTCCTCTCTTTAAAAGTTTTGAATTCAAGCCCTGCCTTGCCTTGTGGGGAATGTGCCTGCATGAGTCGAGAAGCCTAGGCCTTCACTGTTGTAGCTGTGTGCCAATAAGGTCTGATTCCTATAGATTTCCAAATTCACCACAGTCGCATAGCTTTTGGACCCTAAAACAAAACCTTGTTGGGGCTGATCCCCAAAAGGTTTTCATTATTGTTTTATCTGATGAGCAATGTAACCACAACAGTTTCCTCTTGGACTACAACCTAGCTTGCAGTTCCCTCTGAAAAATTACCCACCCACTCCTCTCTTTAGCCAGATACCTATTAGGCGGCCAGCTCTGGAGTTCAAATATTTCCCTTTCATCGGGGTAAACCCCAACCGTGAGCCCCAGGTGTCACTTGTATGTTGTTGGAAACCTCCATTTTTCTTCTGTATAAAGCAAGCCTCCTTCCTGTACCTCTCTAGTGCTATGCATGCCCTCCTGATCTCTCAGGCCCATATAGGTCTACAGTTAGGAGTGATACATTCCTTCTCTGCATTCTCTAATCAGCTACTAAATCACTTCCCTGGAAGAAGGTGTCTAGATTCCTACACTCTCCGTACTATCATGACCCTAGTCAATATGGGCTCCTAGGCAGGTTGGCTAGTAGTACAAGTGTTCAAGGCCACCAACAAACAGGTTTTGCATTCTCCCTGGGTCAAAAACATGCCTGATCCTGAGCAAAGAGAAGCATAAATGGCTGTAGCCATCAATGAAGCAATGAGAAAGTATACTCTTATACTCTTCTGCCTCCAGTCCACAGTCTATCCAAAACAAGAGACCCCCACCAGCATTTGAGATAAGGTCTTAGTGTAACCCAAGTTGACAAACACAGTCTCACAACTGCGGAGTATTGTGATAACAGGTGTATCCCACCACACCTCGCCTAATCTTCCTAACTTTGTTCCCTATTAAAAAAAAAACCTTTCATTTGTTCACAGCCAAGCTATACGAATATACTCATCAGCTTTAATTTCAGGGCCTTCTACCCTCCAGCCCCCACCCCAGTTACTCACTCACCTTGATTACCATCGCTTTCAGCTACATACACCCCAGTCCTCTGCACACCCTGGATTAGGGTCTTTGCTCACAACTATTCTCCACAGCCCCTCACCTAATAAAATCCAATCCACTCCTCCAAGCCAACTCATCCACTGTGAAACTGTCTCTGACTACTCAGCTCTTTATTGGCTATACTCCTACTGCAGTACTCAGCTCCACCATTCAGCACTCACATCAGATCCCCCTCTAGTCAAAGGAACATCCCACCTCAGTCTGTGGCACCTTTCACAGTGGCATACACACTGAGAGCCAAACCCATTAAAAGGGGACCCACAAAATGGTTAATAAGCATCTAGACATATCACCTTGAGACAGTGTGTCAAACCCAAAGAAAATCTGCAATGTTAAATCCTAGAATGCCAACGCTTTCCTTAGCAGTTTTCTTTGAGTGTGAGCAGTTAAGAAAACCAACCCTCTGGGAGAAGGATTTCAATTTCTATCTTACAAAGCTCTTCCACACTTACTTGACAGGAGACATCAGCAGGGCAAGGGACTGCATAAAATGAAAGACCCCTGAAGGGTTATTCAACACTTTGATCTGAAATCAAAAAAAATGAAAAAGGCATACTGAAAACTAGCTCACGCTGATTTACATGTATCTAACAAGCAAGATGCTAGTCAGAAGACAAAGCTAGGCCTGACACCTGCTCCAAAGCCCAAGGCACGGCTGGAGTAGTTAGATAGATATCTGCACACTCTCTAAGAGCAGAGGATGTGTGGCTGGTGTTGAACATGTACAGCAGTTGTGATGGAACACTGATGCTTTAAACCAAGAAAAACAAAGCAAAAATAAAACATCCTCCTTCTCTTCAAAATGACTTAGGCTCCACACCACCAGAAATACTAAAGTTAAGAAAATATGAAGGAATTCAGTTGAACTTGGCATACATTTTGGTTCCTGCTATCTGAGTGGTTGCTATGAATAATAAAAATGGGCAAAAGGTGCCGGGCAAAGGAGAAGCTATAAACCATATGGCCAACTGGTAAGTGTATGTGAGTTGCTAACAGGCCGAAGACCTCTCTGATGTGCTAGCAGATTCTACTTCACAGAGATGTGGCAATTACAACAGAAAAGAAAAGAAAGATCCTGGTAAGCTGACCTACTCCAAAATCTTACCAAATTAACACTTGTAAGCCTACCAAGAGGGTTACAACTGAGCTTATGCAATTCTGTCCTAATTTCTTCACCTGTGATGACCCAGAAAGTGCTGGCACTAACTCTGGCTTAGAGGTTTTAGGTAGGGAGTCAGAGAGAGAATTCAGTGGTTAAGAGCACTCGTTGCTCCCCAAGAAAAAGAGGGAAGGGTTTGGTTCCCTGCACCCAGATCAGAAAGCTCACAACCACTTTAACTCCAGTTTCATGAGATCAATTCCTTCTAGCCTCTGCAGACACCTACATGCACATGGTACACCTAAGTCCATAAGGGCACATATAGCATACATGTAACAGAAATACATCTTTTACATTTTTATTTAAATAGCATTCAATTAGGCCTCTGGGAAATGGGTTGTTTTAGACATTTCTTAAGAAAAACTAATAAAATCCCTACCCACCCCCCAAAATCAGAAGATCGCCATCATACCTGTATGAAAGGAACAGCCCACTTACTAACACCAGCTGGGCACCGAAGAATGTGGTTGAGGAGGAAGAAGTGATCTCCAGGACAGCCAACTCTTTGTAACACTGACACCTAAATAACAAAGGACTCTCAGATTCACTAATTTAATAAACTCATGGACACAGTGATCTGCGGGTACATGCAACCTTCCTACAGTGCCTAGACATGTCTCCTCTGCATTATACCTAAATTTTCCAAATTCCACACCTTTCTTCTCATGGTAAATATGACTAAGCTTATCATCAAACATGACCAGACACTTCAACTCTGACCTGAAAGCCAGAGTTCATTAGAGACACAAGACAAATAACTTGTAACCACGTGTCACCATCAAAGAAAAGTCATTAACTCATTAAATGAATTAGCTGGGAAAGATATAGAAAAAAATACGCAATACAGAATAAGAAATTCTTCTTAAATTACACAGGCAATGAAAGACTTCCATGCCTGTATCTGCTCCCTTACCAGCTTCTGCAGCCAGAGAAGGACATCGTCATGGAACTGGGCGTCTTCACTCACTCTCCTGGTGAACATGAACAAGACACTGATGCACTCCTTCAGCTGACACACGTCTGACGGCAGCATGCCTTCCACCAGGTGAGAGACTGTAAAGAGAAAGGGTTAGCGAGTTTTCCCCAGGGAAATGGAAACCTTTACTTCTACACTGAAAGCAAAGAAACCAAAATGTGCAAAGCATTTAGTTCAGATAAAAACCCAGAGACTGTCTGCTTCCTGACTGAGCGAACTCCTGTTATCACGCCCTCCTTTGCTTGAATGAACTCTTAGTGAAAAACAAACGCTTCTGCCTTAAGATTTTAAAGGGTAGACATGCTTACATCAGAGGCTTTGGAGCTTTGGAGCAAGCCCCTGCAGGTGGGGGTGTGGCCACAGCAAAGTAACAACCTAACAGTGGTCCTTATGCCTTTGGAACTAATTTGATGGATAAGCATAGAAGAGTTTAGAGCTGCAGGCTGGACAAATCATGAGCTGACATAAGCAGACCTCAATGGGCCATTCTGCTGAGAGTTTGGAAGAACAATGAAGGCCTGGCTCATGAGATTGTCTTATCCAGGGTTTACTACTGCTGTGAAGAGTCACCATGACCACAGAAACTCTTACAAAGAAAAACATTTCATTGAGGTGGTGGCTCACAGTTCAGAGGTTCCGTTCATTACCATCACGGTGGAGACATGGCAGCATGCAGACAGACATGGTACTGGCTACACCTTGATCAGAAAGCTACAGGAAATGAACTGAGACAGTAGGAGTAGCTTGAGCATAGGAGACCTCAAAGACCATCTCCACAGCAACACACTTCCTCCAACAAAGCCACACATCCTAATAGTGCTATTCCTTTTGGGTGCCATTTTCTTTCAAACTACCACAGAGCTGAATAAGGACTCGATTGGGAACTGGGACAGAGGTCATCCCTGTGATACTCGGGCAAAGAATCTTGTCCATTCAACCCAAAAGTATAGACTAATTTGTTTGGTGGAGAAAATCTCAAGACAGGCAGTATTCAAGTTTCAGCATGGTTAGTGCTCACTTTTCTTATTCAGGCCCACAGGAAAAGAGAGCAAGCAACAAGGGAGCAGGAAGACATGAACACTGTGTGGGTTTGCCAGGAAAGGAAAGAGTTAAAGCTGCAGGCAAGGCAGTGCTGAAAAAGAGAAGCCTGATGTTCTGCACTGAGATGCCAGGACACACTGAGGGCAAGGCCCTAAACTTCGAACACTCCAACTTATAAAATGTACATGTATTTAAAAGGTGAGAGCCTAAACTTAGAATGCCCTGCTGAACAGCCACTAGGCAAGTGCTATGAGAAAAGCAGGTCAAGCCATATTTCAGGCTGGCAGAATTCTGCATCACTGTCCACAGTTCTGGTTTAGCAGGAATGAAAGTGGAACAATAAGGGGGTCCATCGGGTCTTGCTCCAAGGTATCTAAACGCTACAGAGTAAGGTTGGACAATATGGGGCAAAGCCAAATTCCCTGCTGGGAGGTACTTCAAGGCCATCAAATAAAATGCAAACATGAAGCCTTAGGATACTGAAGATGCCAGGACCAAGGGACATCCACCAAGGAGAGTGGCAGACAGAGAGAATGGAGCCAGCCCAACGCATAGACTATGAGCACTGTAGGCAGTAAAGTTAGATAGGGAGGGCTACCCAGAGTTTTTGGAACGTAGATGATTCTCTCAAGCCCCAGATGCCCAGACATGGAGCAACAAGATTTAATGCTTACACTGCTGACTTTGTTAAAACAAGGGCCTAGATTCTTCAGCCTAAATCTGGGACAGCTTTCAATTTATGATATCTGGCTCCTCCCCACTCTTTATCTATACTGAACTAAATCACACGTAAAACTTCCCACCGGTCTAAAATGTTACAAAACATCACATTTTCTTTTGCTCTTGGGAATGTTCTAAAGACTTCTCAATAGAGAAGTAATCTGAAGATAATCCTCTGGCCTCCCTACCATCTCTTTCATTGTGACACGCTCATGTGCTCGCTCTCTTTCCCCTCCCCCTCCCCCTTTTACCCTTGCTCTCACACACTGCATACACACACACACACACACACACACACACACACACACACTTGTTTTTTCCATCTCTCTATTGTGGTTTGTTTGTTTTAGACAGCTTTGATAATTCTAGAATTTACAGAGATCCACCTGCCTCTGCCTCTACCTCTGCCTTCCAGGTACTAGAATTAAAGGCATGCACCACTATACCTGGCTTTATTCTCTCTAGTGAAGCTCCTCTTGAGGCTCTAAAGAGATGTCTCTTCTTCCCAGTAAGGCCTGATCTTGTTTAGATCTCCATATATTATGTTGTTTGTCCAACACTCTTCCTCCCACATCCAGGCCAACAATGGCCTCCAGGCCCTTTCTTCTTACCAACCAAATTATTACAAAGGGAATTATATGTCAGCTTTCTTCCAGACCAACCACTGCTATTCTTTTATTATATTTACTAGGTTTCAACACTTTGACTGGGGGCATCTGAACAATGCTGAGACTATTAAAGACTATGGGGACTTTTGAAGTTAAACTGAGTGCAAACTCAATTGAGATGGCCAAGGCTAAGAGCAAAACATTATGGTTCGAATGTGAAATGTTCCTGATTTACTTCAATACTTGGTGCCAGCTGATGGTGACTTTTGGAAGGTTGGGGAACCTGCAGGAGGTGGAGTCTTGTTAGAGGAAGTAGGCCACTAGGGGCTCGTCTTAGATTTTGCATCCAGTGTGACCAGCTGCTCATATCCTGCCGTTATGATTTCTCTGCCATGACGGAAGGTGTATCTACTTAAACAATAAGCCAAATAAACTCTTCTCCTTCCCAAAGTGTCCCCCACAAAGTTCTACCAACATATCAAACACTTACTTAGCATGCCTGAGAGGACTGAGGGTATGGCTCAGTGGGAGGGCAGGTAACTACCATGAAAAAAATAAATTAGAATTTCTACTTCAGAACATTATAGAGCAACAGATAAAATTCAAGGAAAAAAAAAAGTGGGAAAAAAAACAAAAACAAAATAAGAGTAACAGGAGAACAAAAGCTGTTCTGGGACTGGAGAGCTTGCTCAGGAGGTAGAGTATTTGTTCTTGCAGAGGACCAGGTTTTGATTCCCAGCACCTACATGGCAGCTCACAACCATCCACAACTCCAGTTCCCAAGGATCCAACTCCATCTTCTGACCTCTGTGGGCACCAGGTGTGTGGTGCACAGATATATATGTAGGCAGAACGCACAAACACATAAAATAAAATAAATAAATCTAATAGTAAAAATAATTATAATCAATTTTTTAAAAAAGAAAAGGTATCTTGAGGATTAGTTTGGGGATCAAACAACATTGGCAAACAAAAGCAAGAGAGGCAGATTTTTGCGTTCCTAAAGGAGGAGAAACAACAGCCATAGGGAAAGGAGGCCTCATACTACTCAAAAAATGTCAGTAAACACTACAGTTGAGGAAGCAAGGAAAGAAAACACACACGGATACCTAGTGAAGCAATGAGTCGCTCTTACAGCTGTACCTTAAGTCTTCCCGCATGTGAGTATAAGAGGAAAGCTTTCACTATCTACGTACCTTGGTCTTGCTGATGAACTGCTAAAGATCTCAGAACAGCTGAGCTATTGAGCAACGTGTAGATGTACGACTCCACTTGTAACCTCGAGAGCACAGAGGTGTAAGAATGTAGGGCCAGGGTCTGGTGCAGGTGCTCAGATTTGGCATCAAACAGTTTCTTCAGTTCTCCCAGGACATTTTCATTCATCTCTACTCTCTGGTAGTGGTGATGACCATACACTTTCACTTGATCTGCACAGATACCCTACCAGCGGATAAAGGATGGAAAATGAAACCAGCTGCATTTGATGCAGTCAGGCAGCAGGTATAAGACATAGGCTTTGGTACCATTTTCCCAAAGCTTATAATCACAGCAAGGAGCCAATACTACACATACAAAGCAATACACCAAATAATGGTCATGTATCTGAGAATCCTGCACACCATGAATATGTGACAAGTTCGGGAAAGAGTAACCCTATGAAGTCAGCAGCAAAACAGTAACTTCTGTCCCTAAAACTCTCACAACTGGTGTCTCACTTTCTATACTAAGAATACCAAGGACAGTGTACCATCCCTCAACGTCACAGTAGCCTGAAATACCTCTAGATCTACCTCATTCTCTATGTCTCTGTTCAAAAGGAATCCTTCTCCATTATATTAATTCCTCCCACCATACTCTGGAGTCTATCCTCCCATTTTCTTTTCTTGCTTTAGATTTTATGTGTAGGATTGTTTCATCTGCATGCATGTATGTGGACCATCTGGCTGCCCATGGATATCAGAAGAGGGCCATGGATCCTCTGCAACTCCAGTTACAAGGTTACCAGCTGCTACATGCATGCTAGGAATCAAAGCAGAGTTCTCTGCAAGAGCAACAAGTGCTCTTATTTCTCCACTGAGCTTTTTCTCCACCCTCCCTTTTGTATCTCTTTCCAGAATCTACAAAAACATATGCAAATCTCTATACACATGAAAGGTAGGAGACAGCAAATCACATGCATCACCAGCTTCCCTTCAATGCCAAACTTGTCAAAAACAGCCTTCTCTTATTATTTGCCATCCCTCCCAGGCACTTAGTAAATGATGGCTCTGACCTCCAGGAGTAAGTCACATCTAATGGACTTTCCTATTTCCTTATCATCTCTGTCAGGACACACTCTACTCACTGCACATTTGAGGCATTATACCAAAACTAAAATTAATAGTCTATGGGCTGAATTTTACCTTGACACATGATTGGCTGGCTTAGACTCTATGTAGAATATATGTCTGTATATATTCGTATTTAGCTAGTTGCTAACACTGCCAGTTAGGATCCTTCATGCAAAAATCCAGATTCCTGCCCCTTGAAAAATCCTACAATGTAGCAGCAATTCAATAAATCACAATCATACATCAGTCAGCTAGATGTTAATAGATGCTGTCCCCTCTACACTTGGCATGTGCTTTTCACTGACCACTATCCTACTTAACCCCTCGCCTACACATTATATGCCTACTTCTGTGGCCATTTGCTCTTATGATCCCTGGATTGATGGAGTCAGGGTCAGTGTAAGTTTAACACATAGACTGAATGCTAGATAGCACCACAGGAGAAGCAGCTCAGCTACCAATTCCCCAAGCTCTGAAGCTTGACACACACAGTCAAAATACCTGTACAGCCATCTGTTCATCCTTAAAGGTCCACAGTCGACTTTTGGCGTTTTGGCAATCAGACATCAAAGTAAGCAGCTCTGCTTCAGCCAGCAGCAATTGCTTCCTGCATCGCGAGTAGTTCAAAAGCAACTCATAAAACTCATGCCTGTCCTGATGAGCAATGCTGTCAAATTCTTCTACATATGACTCAACATTTTCCAGCCATGAAGCAGGCTCCAAGAGTTTCAGCTGTTCTTTAGTAAAAGGTACTAGTTCTGGTTGAGATGGGAGTTCTGGGTAGAGTCGCTCACTACAGAGCAAAGGCTTCACAACCACCAAAGCTGGTACTTCTGACATTTCAGCTGGCAACTCGGGATACAATTTCTTCACTCTAGGTGGCTGAGAAAGTTCTTTGGCTTCATAAGAACTGTGCAAGCTAGCATTCTGAAGCACCTTTGCACAACCAAGGGTGCCTTCATCTTCTTCCCTAGTGTGAGTCTCTCTTACTTGTAAACGTCCCATTTCCTGCTGAGTACAGGAATCAAACTGTGTTGTGCTTTCTGAAGATCCATGTGGTATCAGTGTGCTTTCCTCTACCTCTGTAAAGTTCTTGGAAGGTTCTTCCACTTCAGTTCTAACATTGTCTCCAGAGTCTACCTTCACCTTGATTTCATCAACTCCATCATGAGTTCTGATCGCTCCCCTTTCTTTCAGGTCCTCTGTGTCATGTATCAGGGACCCTTCATCACCTACAGTCAAGGAGGTGAGTGGTATATCAAACATTTCACTTTCATTCCATCCACTAACATTCTGATGGAGCTGGGAATCAGTTGACACCTTCAGAGCATCTCCTTTGAGCTCACAAGCTAAAGACGAGATTTCCTGCTCTCTAGAAGTCTCTGGAAGGGAAACTTCATCAGAAGTCTGAGGAGCTTCATATTTCTTCTTTTCCTAAAAGCAAGGTATAAAATGTAACCACAGTGGATTGTTTCAGATGAAGAATGTTTACTAAATCCTGACATGGGGCTCCTTCCTCAGCTCACTAACCCCTTCCATTCTTAGGAGTGCTTTTTCCTGTCTTAATAAGCTCTCTGAGCCCATCGCAGGCCCAACTTAAAAGGCATTATCTTTCCCTATCTCTACTGGCAGCTGCCATGCCTGTCACCTAACCTGTCCTTTAGTTTCTCTCAAACTCTAAAAAGAAAATCCTTGAGCTTCCTTTTCCCAAGTTCTAAATTCTTTTCATTAATAAGACAACCTCACTTTCCTCAGTAATGTGTGGCAACCATGAAGAGACCCCAAGGAAGCTCCTCTGAAGACCAGATGCTACTCCCAGCCACCACAACTGCCAGCAATTGATAAAAGAAAACCAAAAATGAGCAGCAAGTTGGCCTGCCTGCTGAGCATTTGCAATGTGGGCTCACAGACACCCAGGGCATCAGCCGCTCCACTACCTTTACATTATTACCCAATATACATGGGGAGGCCCTTTCCGCCATACAATCTTCTTCAACTATGACCCTAAATGAACATACTTGGAAATTTTAAAATGAACAGCATTTACAGGAATGTACCCTCCCAAAAGTGCCTCCTCCTCTTCTCCATATGACTCTGTATAAGTTTCCTCATAAATTCAGAAGTGAATTTCAATGTCAAGGTCGGAATCTACTGCAACTCCATTTCCATTAAACACAGTCAGCTTCCAATTATTTTGCCTACTGTAGACAGGTAGGAAAAAGGTACCAGAAGACAGACTGTGGATGTAACTATCATCACAGACAGGGAAATAAAATTTAATCAACTCAGTGCTATCAATCCATTAGATTAAAAATTTATGTCTCTGAAAAATTTTAAAAATTTTCTTGTTTCTTTTTAATTTATGCATGTGTATGTGTCTCTCTGGATGTTACCACATGTATATAGTGCCCATGGAGGCCAGAAGGGAGTACCCGATTCCTGGAACTAGAGTTACAAAGGATTGTAAACCCCACAACACGGGTGCTGTGAACAAGACCCAGATCCTCTGCAAGAGCAGCAAGAGCTCTCAACCACTGGGTCAGCTTTCCAGCTTTAAAAGAATCTATATGTATTCATTTTATTACCACCACACAAACTGCATACACATAAAGAAACAATTTTAAAATCATCCAAGGCTGGGGATATAGCTCAGTGGCAAAGCACTCACATTCAAGAAAAGACTTGGGTTCAATACCCAGAACAACCAAAAGATAAAAGCTAAAATAAAATCATTCAAAAAAATCTGGAAGTGTTACAGAAACCTAAGTCAATAATGAATACGGAAAAATAAATTTAACTAGAGACAGAAAGGACAAAAATGAAAGTGCAAATGAACAGCAAGCCCCACCCCCATTCTCTCTAGTCAAAGCCAAACTACCTGGGTGGGGCTGACCCAGGAGGTCTGTGACTAATTACACAAGCAATGAGAGCCTAAGGCCTAATGACCCAGGACCATCCTCAGAAGGGCAAGCAAGGTCAGAAGGTACTGCCTAACAAGATAGTGAGCAGCTCACCTATTATTTACTCGAACACAGCACCACACAAGTACCCATGAGGCAAGGCCAGGTAAGTTCTTCATTATTTTAACTTTAACAGGACTTATTTATTTTTATGTATACCATGTATTCACCAATTGCTGCAGAGGGTGTCTGATCCCCTGGGGCTAGAGTTAGAGACTGTTGTAAGTTGTCATTTAGATGCTAGGAATCAAACCCAGGTGCAAGAACAGCCAGTGCTATAAGCTGCTGAGCTGCCAGAGTCCAGCTCCAGCAGAGTTCTGAGCTGCCAAGACGGAGATGAAAAGTTGGCAAATGAGCACTCTGACCACTGGTTGTCTTTCAAACAGATGGCCCCAAATAGCTCAAGCTGTCTTTATTTATACAAGTTCTAGTATGTTCAAGCATGAACAGTTTCCATTCATTTCTCTTTAATCATTTTCCAAGAATTAAAATTTACCCATTTTAGTTTCTTTTCCTCTTCCCCACTCCCTTGTTATTAACTGACTTTTGTCTCATATCTAAGCATTAATTTTATATTGCAGACCACATGACTGTATCTAGCCAGAAACATTTTATTCATATGTGCCCATCCTCACAGCAAACATATTTAAGCCCTATGGTTAGCTCTTAATATGACACATATATTTCTGTTGTCAGCTGAGAGTATGATACCATACTTAGGGTATTATTTTTAGGTGTAAATTAATTTCTAAATGACCTGTATATCACTTTTGTGTGAAAAGCAGTTGTAATCCTATTCTTTATTCTCTGAATGGTAAAAATTAATATCTGACTCTTAACTGTGGGGACCAAGTTTCTATTCTTCCTAGCAATCTCTACTTGTACTTTCACTTCCAAGGAAACTGGGAGTTTTAGATTCCTTTACTGATATGTTGGCATTGAAAAAAATTATCTAACCATTCATTCATGCCCTGGCACTAGAAAGATGTCAGACCTTTCATGTCCTTTATCTTTTTCCTATATGCTACTATAAGTTTTTAATGTCATCTTTTAGGAAAGCGTCTCCCAGGTTCTTAAGTTCTTAGAACATAGTTATCTCTCTTTTGGAACAGAAGAGTAAGCAAGAATCATTATCCTTAGTGACCTCTTCCTGCTTACTCAGGACGAATGTAAAGGTAGCCAGGGGCAACCGAAAGAACCGGTTTCTGTGATAGACTGCAAAGATGCTTAATTTCCTTGTAGAGACTTTATTAAAACTATCTTTTGTTCCCAGTAAACTCAGCCACAATCACAACTGGCAAAGCAAAACTAAGAATGACCATAGGAATAAGCACATTGAAAGGAGAAAGGCCTGAAGCTCATGAGCTCCCTAGGGTCAGTGCAGGGTCTTCAGCATCACCTCCACAGGTCATTGTCAGGTGGGCAGGATTCTCCAAAGGCCCTTACCATAAGGAGCTCCATTTGCAAAACATTTATGCATTGTTCCATGATGCTACAGCATGACTTCCACCACTGAGGCATCTCTTCAGGCCCTTCAAGAGGGAATCTACCTGAGGGAACAACAGTCTTCTTTCTGAGAATCTGTCTGTGTTTTTGTTCATAATTCATATTATTTCTTAAAAGTTTTACATCATTTCTGGTCTTAGAAATACTTTTACTTACTCCTGAACCTTTGCCCTTAAGTGCTGTGGTAAGGCAGGAGGGCAATGCTAAATTAGAAGGACACACAATAAGCTGTTCCCAACAGTTATCGTCTGGAGATGGAACTCTGGGTGTCCATTTCTGTATATGCATGTGCACACTAACACATACATACTTCTTTAAGCAATGTAAAAATAATCATGCAGTTATGTTTGTTCTGAAACACACATGGGAAGTTTCTACTCCAAACTAAAAGAAACATTGAGGCCTGGAGATTTTCTCCTATGTCCCAAATTCCTAGAATCATTTTCGGGGAAACACTAAGTGGGCATTATGTATTCAGTAATGACTAAATCTCAGGAGGCAGAAAAGAGGCTAAATAATAGTATACAGCATTGTTCCACTTTATTCCAATAACAATTCATGCCCAATTACCTAGGCAACAGAGCAAGGGGAAGGAGGACCACAGGAATAGGAGGGAAGGGTCAGCAGGAAACATCTCAATCCATCATATCAATCACCAAATTCTTTTATTGCTTGTTAATTTTAGAACTTAGTACAATTTTTTGAGACAAGGTCTTGTTACATAATGCCACACTAACCTAGAATTCTCTGTATAGCCCAGCTGGCCTGAAGCTCACTGAGTGCTCGGGTGACAGACACACAGCATCACTCTGCCTTACTATAAAGTCTATTACATCTGCAGAGCAAATACAGATCTAAGAGTCTGATCTTAACCCACGTTTACTGAGACAAATGAAGTCCAGATCCTCAGAGTTGGGGGGTTTTACAAAGAATCATACTACTAGAATAAAAACATTATTGGGGCTATATCTAAAGTATAGTATCCAATAGTAAATACCAGATACCTAACTACAACCCATCATCCTGAAGTCACCTACCAGATATTTAACACTGAGGAATGTAGGCCAGGTACTGGAACAAAGCCAGAAGCCACAGCAATCTAAACACAACAGCACATGACACTTCACTTCCTAAACTAAGCTTTGGAATCTGTTCATGGATCCATAAATAGATGCTAAAGCATATCACTGTAAACTTTCAATGATATGGGGCTTTATAACCATGACCAAACAATAGCCAGCATTAACAAATACATCTACTTACCCTAAAGCAAATTAACTTTCTTAGACTGGCAAACATGAGGGGTTTGCTGGTGTCATGAACATCTATTTGTTTTCTTATACTAGTTCTGAAGAAAAATTACTAAATTCTTCAGTGACAAGACCTGCAAATGTACTTCCATGCTAGCTCTTTTTTTTTTTTCCAATCAATTTTATCAGGAGACTATAGGGATTGTGAAAGGCACTCTGGGAACAAGAGTGATCCCTCCCTCAGTGAGTTCACAGAGAGAGAAGACAGTGGCTGGAAAAGTTGCTAAAACGAGAAGAGACATAATCTGGGTGCACGGTGCCATGACAGAGGGAGTAACACAAGGAGATAAGGGAAAGGGCTGAAGAGCATGGTTACTGAGACAATGACAACAGGTTGTAGCTGGG
>PVIH01000213.1:235420-261275 GCA_004025045.1 Sigmodon hispidus
CTTAAATTAGTGCTTCCAATTCCAGCTTCTGTAAAATGGGAAAGCTTTGCTTTTTTTTTTTTTTTTTTTTTTTTTTTTTTTTGCTTTGTTCTGTTTTATCTCTGGCTGTCCTGGAACTATGTGGACCACGGTGGCCTCAATCTCAAAAAGATCAGCCTACCTCTGCCTCCCATGCCCATGTGTGTACACCACCATGCCCAGCTTTTAGGAAGTTTTTTAAAATGAGCAATCTAGGGACTAGAGAGATGGCTCAGAGGTTAAGAGCACTGACTGTTCTTCCAGAGGTCCTGAGTTCAATTCCCAGCATCCACATGGTGGCTCACAACCATCTATAATGACATCTGGTATCCTCTTCTGTATACTGTATACATTAAATCTTTAAAAAAAGAAAGAAAATGGTATATTAAAAAATGAGCAATCCAACAGCATGGTAGTTTACACTTTTGATATCAGCACTCAGACAAAAGCAATTATCTTTGTGAGGCCAGATTGATCTATCTATTCAATACATATGTGTGTGTGTGTGTGTGTGTGTGTGTACACCTAGCTTCAGTTCAGAGAAACGCAGTAAGAAAGAATGTGAATGTGAGGGTAGTTCAGCAAAAACCCTCCTTTCAAGAGCTGTGACAGATATGACGGAGAGTAATGGGAAGAACCAGATCATGCAAGAAATTCAACTCTTAGTGACCGATTAGATTTGGAGGACAGGAGCAATGTATTCGTGGGTTTTTTAATTGAAGCAAAATCTTGGAAATGAGCTTTAACACAAGCTTTAACAGTTGAAAAGATAGAGTACTGTATGTATATGTAGAAAATTGTCTGAAATATGTTGATAAAATGGGCAATTCATTTTTCACAAGGCTAAAAGCTTAAGATTTTTATGTTTAATTTAGAAATTATATGAAACAAAATAAAGAGAGAATCCTCTTTGCTGTTCTTTAGGTGTCTGTAACATGCTATCTTTGGACAGAGAAACATGTATGTAAAATAATGATTAAGCTGCTGGACTAAAAGCCACAATTTCTGGCTTCCCTTGAGTTAAACCATACTGACTTAGCAATCAATCTACAATTCAACTGTCTATGCTCTAGTTCCATCACTTATTTGAGGGGAAAAAAGGAGATTATTAGGATTTAAGATTCTGTTCTCTATAAACAGCACACATTATAAACTACTATATTCCAGGCTCAGGTGATTGTTATGGCTGGTTAACTGTTTGTGGTAGTTCTTTATCAAACCAATACACTGCAAAACTGTTTTTCTTGAAATGTTTCCGATGGGGTGGGAAGGCAGCACACTTAGTAAGTGTTTGCCATGGAATCACAAGAATTGGGTTCCATCCCCAGAACCCACAAGCAGATCCTAGGACCTCCAATAAGCCTAAGCTAAACAGAAATCTCCAGGTCCCAGCCAGAGGCTCTGTCTCAAAAAGCAAGGGGACCATCTCCTTCTGAAGAGCAATATCCAAAACTGACCTCTCTGGGCCACACAGATTCTCCGTTACAATGTCCACCCAAATCTGCACTTACGTCCCCTCACCATACACACGGAGGTTTCTCTATTTTTTAAATGGTCATAGTACTCAAAGTAAAAAAATAAAAGGTGTGTCAAAAAATAATGTTTCTAGGCGAAGGAGGCTAAGGAGGCACACGTTCAAGTGCAACCTGGACTACATAGTGAGGTCAGCCTGTGTGTGTGTGTTCTTGATTCTGATGTTTCTGATTTCATACTATCTTACAGAAATGAATCCATGAAGTTCACTTACACTCTATTAAATAAGTTCCCATAAGTCATTGTTAAAACTTGTTCACATACACACACACAAAAAGTTATACTTTGGGCTTAGTAACATCATCAGTTCTGGGGAAAGAAATTTCCTTCCCCACCTTCATTGTTCATTTCCAAGTAAATTCTGTTTTGGATAAAGCAAAGTTATCTAGATCCAGGAACCAGGTATGGTGGCCTGCCTTTAATACCGGCAATCCAAAGGCAGAGGCAGGTTTTTTTTAAAGCTGCTTAAATACATAGATATAAATAGGTATAGATAGATCTGACCACCATGTTGAGGTAAAATTTAATTTGTTCACTGCAACAAGTATAGAGGAGCAAAGTGAAATTTTCAAAATTTACCTAAAAACAAGCCGACTGAAAACCCACACTAATGACGGGCAACAGTTCAGAAAACACAACATTCAAACCCATTCCTACTGTGTGTGCTCTGCCCTGTGTTAATTGCTGGATAGTCAGGCCACACTGTAAACAACTTGGTTCATAGGAAATAACACTGCCACCCAGAATTTTAAAAACAAGGGCTGACGCACCACTGCTATCCCCGAACCATACCTCCCAAGAGAAGGACCACCCTTCTCCGTGCATTTCCGGAGGCTGAGAATGCTCCCATGTTACAAAGGATAAGATGGGGCTGAAGAGGAAAAGGCGTTGGTACGAGAAGCCAAGAATGAGAAGATAAAGCCCAGCTAGGTCAGGACTGGAGACAAGTGGCCCTGACAGCCACCCCACCGCACAGGACCCTAGGCTCCGCGCGGGGAGCAGAGGGCTCGCGTGGGAACGACAGCATCCTCACCTTGCCTTTGGTCCGGCTGGCCTTAGCCTTGGCCCGGCGGGGCTTCACAGCCTCGGCCATACACTCTGCCTCCGCGACGTCGCCCTCTGTTTCTGTCAAACTCTTGCAACTCACGCAAGACGCCCAGTTCCGGCCTCCGAGATGTCACGTGACGGATCCTCCACCACTTGGGAAAGGGAGGTGGCAACAGGAGTCCCTACGGATGGCGACTTGGAACAAACTACTAACGCGGGAAAGGCCCCGCCTACCCACGCTCAGGTCCCGCCCCCATCCCAGCCCTCGTCCCGCCCACTGAACCGCGGCCTGTGCCTCCGCCGCTGGCCGCAGGGTGGCACACAGACCAGTCCTCTGTCTCCGTAGCTCTGCAGAGGAATGCTCAGACAGGACCATGAAGTGCCCTTGCTAATCTGACTTTGATCCCTAATAACCAATTCCAGCCTAAATCTACATTACGTTTCTGGAAAGAAAGCTGATGGTCACCCAAAGTGCACTCCAGTTTGCTATTTTGTAGAAGGGGATGATAATGCTTCCATCTCGGGTGTCATGAGTTAATCATGGAAGGCACTTGGTAACTTCAGGCATGCATCTCTATACTATCCTTAGTAGAAAAACTTGATTAAAGTATTTTGATTAAAGTACTTTTTTTATTAAAGTACTTTTTTTATTAAAGTACTTTGCTCTTGTGTTTATTGGTAGGATCTGTCAATCTTCCCGGAAAGTCAGCTCCTCAAGCAGGTTAAATCCTTCTCCGATATATCCCAAGGGCTTCCCCCAGTAGATAATGGAACAAATGGATATGAGTTGTTTCATGGAGGAGAGAACACATGGAGTCTACAAGATGGGGGAAAAGACTAACCATCCACTCTGTCGGTACCCTAAAATGAAAATTCCAGGATTACAGCATAAAAAATAGGAAGGCCTAGGCACGGTAGCACATGCCTTTAATTCCAGCAGAAGCAGGTGGATCTCTGACTTCGAGGTGAGCCTGTTCTACAGAGGGAATTCCAGAACAGTCAAGACTAAACATAGAAACCCTGTCCAAAAAGAGGGGAGGAGAAAAAAATCAGAAACCAATCTGTATCATATCTTTCTTTTTTTTTTTTTTCTTTTTGTTGGGGGGTGGTTTTTTGAAACAGGGTTTCTCTATGTAGTGCTGGCTGTCTTGGAACTCATCTTGTAAACCAAGCTGGCCTTGATCTCAAAAATCCACCTGCCTCTGCTTCTCAGTGTTGGCATTGAAGGTGTATGCTACTTTTCTGTGTCTTTATTTTCTATAGATAAATATTCATTTATCATCTGATATGGTATTAGGAATTTTGGCCTTGTATATGCCTAGAAAGTGCTCTACTACTGAGCTATGTTGGCCGCTTCGTAATGTCTTGTTCCTGATCATATAAGATAGTTTAGGGGTTTGGAGTGTGGATTTGGAGGATACAGTGCTAAGGACAGAACCCAGGACAGCAGCTAGGCAAGTGCTGTGCAGTAAAGCTACATCCCCAGTTTTGTGAGCCCAAATCTTCAACAACCACAAAAGTTATCAAGCTCCCTAGAACGTGGGTAGACTTGGTAGTCCTGGCATTTGTATATATTAATCCTTGGAGAATTGATTCCAGGACCCACACACCACATCACAGCTTTGACACTCCACCTTTAAAATACCAAAATGCAGGTCCTTGGGTCCCTTATATAAAATGGTACAATATCTTCATGTAACCTATACAAATCTATCTACAATTCTGTTTTCCTTACTTTATTGATACATACAATTGTCTGTTTATGGGATGCCATGTGACACTTTGGTTAAAGTAGACATACTTAGCTAAAAATTTTTGTTTCCCTGAGCTCAAGTCATTCTCCTGCCTCAGCATCCTGAGTACCTACAATTCCACATAGATGCCACCGTTCCCTGCTACTATCCATAATGTTTGTTTGGTCATCTCCCAGTCCGGAACACCCTCACTGCCTTCCACTGTTCCTTTGGGTCCCAAAGTTCTCTGTGAGCCCCCTAACACTTGTTCTACCAAGCAGAACTAACTCTGATTATCCCTTTTCGCTTCCCTGTGTGTATATTGTTTTGTGTGTGTGTGTGTGTGTGTGTGTGTGTGTGTGTGTGTATGTGTGTGTGTGTGTGTGTGTGTGTGTGTTCTATTTGTTTGTTGTGTCTGGAGACAGGGTTTCATTATGTATGTAGACCATGGCTGGCCTTGAACTCACAGAAAACCCACTGCCTCTGCCTCCCAAGTACTAGGATGACAAGCTACTGTCACCATCCCCAGTCTGCATGTGTGTAAAATAGATCATAGATTCAAAATTATTCATCAAAGAGATGATCTTGTTCTTAATTTTTATAAATATTTTCCAAATTTACCTCCGATAGGCTGAATTGATTTTCATTGCAACTTTGAGACGGTAAAACACTTTTCTTCTTAAGAGAAAAATTTCAACCAATTGAAAGCAGGAGTCAGTCATTCAAAAAAGGAATATAATTCTCACATTATGGCATTGCAAATTTTTTTTAAAAAAAAAAAAACTTTATTTGTTTATTTATTTGCCTTGGTGTTTTGCCTGGAACTGGAACTACAGACAGTTGTTAGCTGCCATGTGGGTGCTGGAAATCGAACCCTGGTCCTCTGGAAGAGCAGATGGTGCTCTTAACCGCTGAGCCATCTCTCCAGCCCCCAGCATTGCAAATTTTAATATGAGCATGATATAGAAGTGTCTAAAACAAGGCTTGTCATGAAAGGGTTCAGAGGAAAGGTACTGTTGGAGGCCTGGGTGGACCTGAAGACCTCTACATGATCATATGCTGAGATCTCTGGTGGTCAATTCTCCAGTAGTGATAATTTCTACAGAGGATTTTGAAGAAGTTATTCAATCTTGTTGTCAACTAGTTCTTGCACGGCACCCTGTAGGAGGCCTTATTCCTGATTACTAAATACATGTTGTGAATTGATGTGGGATCTGACTAATGTAAGCTAAAATTATTCCACCATCTTGAGTCAATTAGCATGTACACTAAAAAGTGTTCAGCTTACATATTTACTTTACTGGACTCTTGCGTAGACCTAATCTCTTCCATTAAAAAGACTTTTGTTACCACAGGAAGAAAAACATACAAAAGTATTCTTCTTATATTATTCTCTCTTTCACAACCTTCTCTACAAAAAAAGAAAGAAGAAGAAGTTAGTTCATTGAATTAGTTATCTACATCCTCAGAGCATGAAATGTGGGGCAGACACAGCAAGTACCAGTCTGCCCCAGGCTGGCCTCAGACTCACTATGTAGCAAAGGAAGACCATGAGCTTCTGATGCTTCCATCTCCACATCCCAAATGCTGAGATTATAGGTGATGGTGGGAATCAAAGTCAGGACTTCATGCATACTAGGCAAGCACTCTACCAACTGAACTGCAAACCTAGCTCGCTCTCTCCCACCCCATCTCTCTCACTAGACATGGTTTTATAAGGCCTTTTGACTTTGAACTTCCTTAGTAGATAAGGTTTGCCTTGAACTACTTACTGATCTTCCTGCCTCAGCCTCCCAAATGCTGGAATTACTGGCCATGACCACTACAGTCAGCTAGCACTTACATTTCTGAGTGTGTAGTACCCAATCCCAACAACTCTGCCTTGGGGGATCCATATGCATGACAAGCTGGATGCATCAGGAAAATAAGGCACTGAGACCCACCCTTAACTGATGACATTGGGGGTTGGCATATACGTACAGCTATGCGTTAAATGATGCCCCCTCCTCAAACTCTAACATGGAAGTCCCAACCTTGAGGACCTCAGAATTAAACTTTGTTTGGAGATGGGGTCTTTAGAGAGGTGACCCAGGTAAAATGAGACCCTGAGAATGAATCTTGAGCGCAATTGTTGTCCTTACAGGAAGGGGAGAAGAGGGGAGGGAGGAGGAGGGGGGAGAGGAGGATGGGGAGGAGGAGGAGACAGGCATAGAAGGAAACCACTGGGAAGAGAACGGAGAAAAGACAGACGGCTATCAACAATTCAAGGAGAAAGGCCCTTGACACGCCCTCCCATGACAGTGCTTAGGCTGAACCAGTCTACACCTTGAATCTGGCTTCCTGTCCTAGAACTGTGACAAGGGATTTCTTTTGTTTTAGTCATTCTGTTCAGAATTCCAATTCCCTAGTACAAATACCCAGCACTGTCATCCTTTAGTCAGACAACTCACCTCTGTTTTTAATGCTGTTTTCCAATTTCCTTCAGAGAAATGGAAGCCCAGTTGTTGTATTATGTTTCTGGCCTGGACTTTCCAGCCTTTCCCTGTGGCCCAGACCCACAGTCCCACCTTCCTCTCTTGGACCTATGCCTTTCTACCTCACACTTGTGGTCTCAAAAAAGATTCCTATAAGACAGCTGACCGAGAAGAGAAAGCTCAGGCATGGTTCATAAACAGCTCAGCTCTGCACTCATTGTTTATGTGTCCTGCTGCCTGCCACCCCACAGACCCACAGAAACACACAGACACTTAAATTAATTTTATGCTAATCAACCTAGGCCCCAGGCATATAACTTATTAGCTCTTTAGTCTTAAACTACCCCATCTTTCTCTTCCTGTTCAACCATGTGGCTCAGTGCCTTTTCTCAGCAGCGCTTTCTCTGTGTCTCCTGGCATCTCCAGCACTCTAGCATCTCAGTTCTGCTCTGAGATGTTCCCAAAGTTTTCTTAGTCTGGTAGCCCCGCTCACACTTCCTGTCTGCCTTTGGCCAATTAGCTTTTTAGTAAACCAGTAAGAGGGACAAATATTTACATTACCAACATAATCCCACTAAACTCAGTCCTCCACAATGGCAATTTAGCAATACACTTCCAAGGTTGTGTGTGTGTGTGTGTGTGTGTGTGTGTGTGTGTGTGTGTGTGTGTTGTACAGGGGTACATCTATGTGCACCAAGTTCAGAGGACAAAGAAATCTTCTACCATAGGTTCCAAGGGTCAGACTCAAGTTCTCAGATTGGCTTGGCAAGCATCCTGACAGATGGAAGCATCTTACCAGCCTTTTAAAGCTCATTCTTTATCCATTTTTTTTTCTTATCCCTACCTCATTTGCTCTTCTACTGCTGTTTTATACACTCACATCCTAAACACACTATGTGATATCAAATACTTCTCTTTGGATGTTGTCTGAGTTGCAGCCTCACCATCCCTGAGGCCTCTCCTGTATCATCAGGGATGAATTTGAGTTTAAAAAAAAAAAGCTTATGCAGCATCATTAGCATTTAAAAACATGGGGCAAGCATAATTCTAAGGACTGCAGTGTAAGCTGGCAGTTCACAGCTGCTGTCCCCACCCTGATGGAAATCTCAAGCTCGAGACACTTGGAGAATGACAGAGAAACCAAAAGCTGCTGCAATAGCATTTAAAGAGATGAACAAAAGCCAGTGAAGAAATTCATTTTGGAAGAGCGTAAATTAAATATAAACATGAAAAGAAATCATGTCACTGCTACATTGTTTAACTTTCTTCAGATACTGTGAGTCCTGCATCAGCTATCCATCATGGAATGGTCCTTTCTGCCTGTGCATGGTGGTACCTATAACCTCAGCACTCAGGAGGCAGAGGCAGGAAGATTCTGTGTCCAAGATCAGCCTCAGATACTCGGCAAGAACCTGTTTCCCAAAGTGAGGGGCAAAGAATGGAGAAAACAGAATAGAGCATTCAGATTCTAGAAGGCTCCAATACTTTAATCGGACATATCAATTACCTTCCTCTCTTGGACCTATGCCTTTCTACCTCACACTTGTGGTCTCAAAAAAGATTCCTTTAAGCCAGTTGACCGAGAAGAGAAAGCTCAGGCATGGTTCATAAACAGCTCAGCTCTGCATTCATTGTTTATGTGGCCTGCTGCCTGCCACCCTGCAAAACTCAAGAGTGACTGAAACAAGGATGGAGCTAGGGACTATGTCAGCCAGTTCAGCTGATCACCAACACTGTGAGAGGGAGATGCAACCCAAGGTGAATGATGCATGGACTGGTAGACTGGACAGGGAAGAAAGTTTGGAGACCTGAAGGCCAGGAGCTAGGGAAGAAGTGGGTGGGTGAGATTATGCAAATAAGCAACTAAACATGCAACCTTTTGTGTCTCTTACTAGTGTCTGTCTATAAGGGAATCGCTACCCTTACTGTAGAGGAGATGCAGAACTGTGTGGCCAGGATAACTCACCCTGAAGGACTGCATTGCACTCTGTTCTTGAACACCCCAGTACTTCCTTGGTAGGCTCATGAATAGAAAAGTCATGGCTAAAGAAATGAGACCTAACCCTAACCCTATTTTAATAACATAGATTCTTTTTATTTTTTATGACAATAAGATGTCTGCTCCTGGCAGCATCAATCTACTTCAGAGAAGATGATGGGTATCAAAGAATCACTATATGGAGCTGACCTTTTTTGTGGCAAAAGTTGGCCACTAAGCAAGAAAGTACCCTTGCTTCAACTGCTGACAGTATGATGTCTGAAATGGACAAGCAAGACACACAAGAAAGAACTGCTGAGCTTTGCCAGGACAAGGTAGGAAGGTTTTTAAAAATACACTGCTTCACAGAGAAATCTGTCAGATATGATAGACCTGTAGGCCAAAGATGGATGCTCCAACGCTGCAGAGGAACTTGGGTGTCTGTCCAAGGAGCCAGAAGTTTCATTTTTCACATTTCTTGGAAGTTTCCTGCTTGCACACCCTGTTTACTTAGCTAATATTATTTTCTTCTTGGGTCTCTGAGGGAGTTGAAGATGATATAGTTATAGTTTTCGAGTTGAAGATGATATAGTTATAGTTTTCTACTGGCAATTTTAGAAAAAAAGCTCAGAGGTTAAAGTGTATAAGTTTGAGAGACATCAAAAAATAACTTTTTAGTTAGTAATACAAGTTAGATAGAAAGTGAATTAGGTACAATCTTTTGGATTCACCAAAACAGAATAAAAAATGGAATCTTTTTGAATTTTTCAACTGTTAATGGATTGGAAATTACTGATGTAATTATTGCTTGTATATATTGCATATAGTTATTATACAGTTTTTGCTATGCTTGTTAAAACCTTTTTCATTTTTAACACAAAGAGGGATTTGTTTTGTTTTCATTTTGTTATTGTTGTTTTTAAATTTTGTTTTTTGAGACAGGGTTTTCTTTGTAACAGCCCTGGCTGTTCTGGTACTCACTCTGTAGACCAGGATAGCCTTGAACTCACAGAGAGTCTCCTGCTTCTGCTTTCCAAGTGCTGGGACTAGCAGTGTGTGCTACCACTGCCTGGCTGTTACAGAACTTACAGAAATCCAGAAAGATCTGTTTCCTGAGTGATGGGATTAAAGGCATGAGTCACCACTCTCATGGCTTGACTGTGGATGATTCTGTTCTCTGACATTCCAGACTGATTTTATTAAATATACAATATATCACCACAACTTCTACATTGTGAGAAGTGAGGACAAGAAAATCCCCAAAAGCCTTAAAGCCAGCCAGCCTGCATAATGTAGCTGGGAACAGGAGACCCCATATCAAACAAAGTGGAAGGCAATGAGCATCACCCAGTGACTTCCATACATGCACAGTGGCAAGAGCCTGAACTCACTCACTCACTCTGTCTCTTCTCTCTCTCTCTCTCTCTCTCTCTCTCTCTCTCTCTCTCTCTCTCTCTCTCTGTCACACACACACACACACACACACACACACACATATCAAAGTTCAGAAGAGGTGATCATCAGGAATTTTATTTTACTTCATGTCAAGCAGAAAAAAAAGCAATAGAATTAAAATATTACTTTACACTCATGAAACACATTTATATCAATTATGCTGATTGATAAAAAACATAAATCATTGAGGACTTGCCAACAATAAATAATATACTTAAAAACAGAATGTTTTATGTGCAATAGACAATTTCCTGAGGTTTTCAAGTTTGGGGAAGTCAGTGGGCCTTTGCAAACCTGAGTTTCTCAAAAGGATGCCAACTGGTACAAATTTCCTGTCAAGACAAGAAGCTGCCACAGCTGGGAGCATCTATATTGAAAGAGGGGAAATAATCGATCTTTTCGTGGGGAAAGTGAGATGGGTTCTCACTATGTACCCAGGCCGTTCTCAAACTCACAATCTTCCTGTCTCAGCCTCCAGCATGCTGTGATCCCAGGCAGGCACCACCATGCCCAGCTTTCCCTCTTATTTTAATCAATGTGTCCAAATTCCTGGGAAAGCTACTTACAGAGAAAGGAAACATGTTTGTCCTTTGCAGTGACATTTATAACACACTCAATAAGAAGCAGTGCTAATGTACTTTGTCATAACTAAAGTATTCCACATAAATGGTGCACCATCTCCCTGCCATGTGGGGGTACAAAGGGAGAGCCAATTAAAGAATATTTTTTGCATGTTTCAGAGCACAGCCAGAGATATGTGTGTGTGTGTGTGTGTGCATGCATGTCAATCACAGCTATGTGTGTGCTACATACAGCATATGTGTGGAGGCCAGAGGCCAACTATGGACTAAGCTGTTTCCCTGTACCCTTATGTGAGTTGCAGGGATGGAGCTCAGGCCCTCAGGCTTGCTCAAGCTGCCTTACTCCGGATCTAACTTGCCAGCCCTTCTTTAACTTGAACATGAGCACAGCAGTCTCACAAAGGGCTAGAATAGCCCTGCAGAACAAACTTATAGTCTAGATCTGGTTCTGTCGCTCCTCAATGGCTGTCAGAATTGTAAGGAAACTGATCTCACCTTTCTGGGTCTTATTTCCCCATCTGTAAAGTGAGAAAGTGCAATCAGATGTGGCTAAGTCATCCAGCCAAAAACAAGTGATTTTTTTAAATATTGCATCACTGAGAGAGAAGGTCACTGTTTCCATTTCCCACAGCCCAAGGAGCACCTTCAGCAGCTCACATCATCTCCTGCAGCCTACCTGCCCAAGTCAACACTCCGAATCCAGCGTGGCCTTGCTTCCCAGACAGGAAACAGCACACATATCCTTAGTAACTAACCAGGAAATAATAATTCTTCCTCTGGGACAGTATGTAAACTTTTTGAGAAAAAAAAAGAACTCTACAGACCTCTACTTGGCTAGATTGAGTCAAATGTCTACTGTAAATTTAAAATATCTAGAAAAAATTTTAACAAGGGTCCATATCAAAGTCTTCATGATTGACACGATTTGGTGATGGATTGTGCTGTTCACTCAAGGCCTCTTTGCACGTCATAGAAGCAGTAACTGAGGGAAGCTTTCTTTTCTGAAAGAAAATAGCAAAGACAAATCATTTGAATGACCTATTCGTGCCGATTTAGGAGTGCATTTGGTCAAGGAGGCAAATGGTGAGAAGCAGGCCACAGTCACCATGGAAGCTCTTCAGGGTGATAACACGGGCACTAATATTTGTGATATACATATTTTCAATTTAAAAAATTGTAATCTGTCTTTAGTAAGAACATTAGAATTAAAAACAGGAATAGCAGCTAAAACCCAACAACCATTGAACAAGTTACTAATGCCTAAGGTCTCCTATGAAGTTTCAGCCCCTAGTACAGTCAAATATATAAGTGTAATACACTGCTTAATTGAATCAATTCAACCAGTTTCCTTTCCTTAAAATTCTCTGAAATTGAGGCTAGAGAGATGATCCGGTGGGCAAACGTACTCGTTGCTCTTCCAGAAGTACCTATCTCAGGTGCTCACAACTGCCTGTAACTCCATCTTCGGGGAATCCAACACCTTCTCCTGGACTCTTCAGGCAAGTGTTTGCATGAAGAGAACGGGGGGGGGGGAGAGAAAGGGGGAGGGAGGGAAAGCAAGCTTGAAATTCTCTGAAATTCAGCTAATTAAATATGAACATGTTGAGCCCCTGCTCATTGAGCTGATACAGACCTTAAAATTATACAGTTTGAGAGACTCTGTTCATTAACTGCATACGCATTACCATCTTGCGTGCACATAACAGATTCCTGGACCCTGGGAAACTAGAGTTCTATATCAATGTTAGTCTTAAACTCATAGCTCTTATCCAGAGAAGAGCAGAAAACAAAGAGGTAAAATATTACTTTATAAAATCTATAATGCATGTATTTTATATGTATATTTAATAAGCTCTTGGGACTGCCAATGCTTTGTCCCACAGCCACCATTTGTACCATAGTAAAGAGAACAGAGCTGCCTAATGAGTGATTCCCTTACCATGTCCCTGCTTTATCTCTAATCAGGGCTCTGAGAAAGAAACAATTTTAGGAAGAAGCAATTATGACAGAGGTTATAAAGACTATAATTATATTTTATATGCATACTTATCTAGAGAATGGAACATTTTACATTTTCAGTTTTTATCCCTTTTATAGCAAAGTTACTCACACCTTAAACATATCTATGAAGCAACTCCAGGTCTTCTGTTTAATATAATTTGATACCAGCTAGTTATTTCTGTTTAATTAAGGCAACCTGGCTCCTGTCCAGAGTAGCTAATTAGAGATAAGTCAGCAGGTAGGTGCCTTGGAGGCCTGAAGCACAGTTTGATATGGTGGTCTCCTGGTTTCTGCTGAGTAGAACGTCGCAACAGTAACAACTCGCCAGAGAGCACTGCTAAAACCTGCTCTGCTTCAGAACCGTCAGTAAATGTCATCAGCACCAGGAAGGGCAGAAGTGACACTTCTCTGGGTCTATCATGGCTTCCTGCATCTATCCACCAGCTCCCCGGTTGCTCCCAGAAGCACATGAGATCAGAAAAACACAAATGGCTCAGCTCTTCAAAACAGTTTTTATCTAAGACAGTCTAATCACAGACACAAGAAAGACTCAGGCAGACCGGAAGTGAAAATAGTTACTGGGAAATAGATCCTTTTACTTTGCTGCTGAAATTCCAAACAGTTCCATCTCAGGCTCAGCCTGCCCTGGCAGGAAGTACACTGTACAAGGGGTTTCAGTTTAGTATTGCTTCGGACTTCTGAGGCATTTGTCACACTGTGAAAATGTGCCAGTCACCTGAGCACCCAGAGAACCCGCCACCATGTGGTCACCTTTGCAGCTCTGGTGGGTTAACGGTGCTAAGTTCTTCTTCAAAAACCCTAGTGATGCTTTACTTCAACTAATGACAGCCTGTGACCTGGTACAGGCTGATTCCCATGCTCCTCCTGGGTTTGTAGAGTGTGAGGTACTTACGCATTCTCACTGGCCTCTCCCCTTTCAGGAAATAAGAAATAATTAAAGACTGTGTGTTTTGCTTCTGGGATGCTGAAATGTAGGTGTGTAAAAGTTATAAAAAGAGCTAAGCAAATTCAGAGAGTCATAGAATAATGAAAAATAAAAGGGAGATATCCTCATTCCAACAGGTTTCCAGTCAACTTGAGGGGACAGACTTCACATCCACCAGGATGCTGGCCTGAAGGCAGACTAGGCTTCTTGGTGGTGTTCTAAAGATGAGGCTTCAGATGTGGTGATATATTGTGTATCAAATAACGCTTGCCTGAAGATCAGAGGACAGAGCCAACCACAGAGTTAGAAATAGAGGTCTGGCAGTGGCAGCACATGCCTTTAACCCTAGCACTTACTCGGAGTTAAGGCCAAACAGAGCAACATCTTTAGTCCCAGCATCTGGGAACACACACCTCTAATCCCAGCACTATGAAGGTTGAGACAGGAAGTGATATGGCTGGGCAGAGAAAAAAATACAAAAAAGGAGGAGTCAGGATCTTCCCCTTTTGGTTGTTCCTCTGTTTCTCTGATCTTTCAGCTTTTCCTCAATATCTGGCTCTGGGTTTTTATTATAAGAATAATTAGAGGTCATGCAACATTCAAAAATACAAATCAACAGAATTAAAGGAGGGTGGGAGACTCTTACCAATGAGACGGTGCTACTGATAAAGTAAAGAGTAGTCCTCAACCAGGGAATAATCAGGGTCATCTGCAAGGAGACCAAAAGAGGGCAGAATTAAGCTGATCATTTTTTCTTGTAAAGCCCTTAGCCCAGTGTTTCTCAATCTGTGGGTCACAACCTCCTTTGGGGGGAGTCAAACAATCCTTTTAAAGGGCTCTCATATCAGTCAGATATACTGCACATTAGATATTTACATTATAATTTGTAACAGTAGCAAAATTACAGTTATGAAGTAGCAACAAAAATAATTATGGTTGGGGGTCACCCCAACATGAGGAACTGTATTAAAGGGTCACAGCCTTAGGAAAGTTGAGAACTATTGGCTTAACCCTTTTCAAACTGAAACCTACTTCAAGCAACTGCCTTTTCGTAATGATTAAACATATCAAAATACAAAATATGGGCACCAAAGCCCATAACTGATAGTCATGACTATAAACCAGTGAACATTCTAGAAACCATTTTTAGGACTTTTTCCTCTGTCATTAATGCCCACATTAGCATCTATGGCAAAGTCACCATCAAACAAAGATGAAGTCACTCACTATTAAATGGCAATTATAAGGGGACAAAAAGATAACTCAAATATTTAAATATATGATTTCAGTCACTGTTTTTTAATCTTTCGGTATTTATTTATTATGAGTATCTATGTATACGTTCAAGGGTTCAGCACATGTGGAGAAATCTAAGGATATTCGGTGAGAATCAGTTCTCCCCTTTCACCAAGTGTGTCCCGAGCATCAAATTCAGGCCGTCAGCCTTGATGACGGGCGCCTTTACCCTCTCTGGGCCATCTTGGAGGCCCAAAAATTGTTAACAGTCACTAAATTTTTACTGAGATGCCAATCGCCATCAGTCCCCTTTGAATACAGCTCCTCAAAAGGTTTTTGTCCGAAATGGTAAATGTTTAAGCACTGCTACGCATCTAGTACTATGGTAAGGGTTTGAGATGATAGAAGGAGGCAAAATACTTCTCTTCCAAGGTGCTGTAATTAACCAGAGAATACAACTGACAGAGAAAATGTTGCTACGTGTGATTCTTTCTGCAGTATCGCAGAAAACAAAGATCAGCATGACCAGAAAACAATTCATTTTTAGGCAGTGTGACACATTATAACTAAAGGCTACACAGTGAGACCCTACCTCAAAAAGAAAACTCTTATAGTAAGACTCAAATATAGGCACAATCTCTTAGGAACTCGATCTTATCAGACATGTCCAAGCCACCATCCATGAGCCACACGCAGCCCAGGACAACTAAGAATGTGGTCCAACACAAATTCAAAAACATACTTAAAACACATTTTTCTCCCCTCCCCCCAGTAATTACACTGCACTGTTCTCAAGTGCAAATTCTGTGATGATGAAGCTGTGTCATTGTAAGTATTCCTAGCACACCACGTGGTAAAGCCAACATGGCACCACGTACGCAGGGCACCCCCCTAGGCGTGCCTATATGGAACCGTGCCTCACCATGTGGCAGTCCCCCCTAGTTCTCTCTCTCTCCCTCTTCCTCTTCCTCCTCCCGCACTCTTCTCTGGGTGCTTGCTCAGTAATCCCCTGAAATAAACTCTTGTGGCATCTGGTAATATGTGTGTGTCTCTTCCCACATGTGAAACCAACAATTATAATGTCAACAAGTCAGATGTTCCTGTTTCTTATTTTCACATTCTAGCTATTCAATCTTAAAGAATATCTGTTCTCAAAATTCCAAGAGGCTTTTCCTGCCGGCATACCTGGTAAATGTTTAGGAACCGGGAGAGGTCCTCTCCTGTGAAAGAAAAATCAAAGTCTCACTATTTGTACATCTTTCTATTTTGTGCTGCAAGCATACCACACTGTAATCAGCTGGCTTCTGTCCTAGAGAGTCAGGAAGGCTCAGGTGACGCAAATGATTGGCAGTCCTGACTTGCAGAAACCCAGAGGGTATGAAGGTATGAAGCTGACCTGGAGAATGCACAGCAGTCAGGAGTGCAGAGATCTGCCCAGGGCCTGCTTGCAGGATTTTAACCTCAGCTGTTGGAACAAAAGTTACTGATCTCCTGGTGAATCAGAATCTTTATACATAGAACGAGAAACAAACAGCTCTCAACTCTGTGAGAACTAAGTCAGTTCATTCATATGACTTGCTTCAAATGGTCCTTACCATGGACAGAATGCACTGACCTCTCCCAAGCATTCTCCACTTTTCCTAAAACTAGATGGGAAACTCAACAGATGTGAACCATCCCCACCCCACTCGAACTGGCTTGGTGTAAAATAAAAGTTTCTTTTTCCTCAAGACCCTTTATATTCGGAGTAGCACACTTTCTGTGCAATGGGACCAATAGAAGTGGCTTAGCTTTGCTGTCCACGGTGTCTCTGGTGAACCTCTGCTCAGGTCTAGTGCAAAAATAGCCAGATAAAAGAGTGATCCACAGATTATACTCTATATGAGCTTTCTATATGAACACCAAAATCTGAGGTTCATATAATTTTTACATCATTAAAGGGTATCCTTCTGTTTTCCAATCATTTAAAAATATGAGCCAGGGCTTGGGAAATGAATCAGTGATCAAGAGGGTCTGCTGCTCTTTCAGGAAACACAAGGTCAAACATCAACTACCTATAACTCCAGATCCAGAAAATCTGACACTCTCTCGTGGCCTCTGTGGGTATTCACATACACACAACATGCAGTGTCACAGACAGATATATATAGATAAAAATAATTTTTTAAATAAATGTAAATTCATGTAATGGCTCATGACTATAATCCCAGCGCTCACAAGCTGAAGCAGGAAGATCTCTGTAAGTTTAAGGCCATTTTGGACTACAGAGTGAGATCCTGTCTCAAATAAACACAAACACTCATACACATACACACACAGAGAGAAATTTTTCTTAACTCATAGACCCTATGACTAGTAAATCTAGTCTGACTCATAGTGAGGCACAGTTTACTTATTTCTGTTTTCTACCAGCCATAGAAAGGCACAGAATTCATAAACAAGTGATTATGGTTATATTTAAGTATGCTATAGTATCCCAGAAACTATAACTAATAAAAGCTATGTAATAATTTGTTCTAAAAATGCTATTTCAAAAAGCTAAGTTTTCTTACTAAGTAAATTACACAATTTGGTCAATTAAAAAATAAAAGATAATATCTTAGATTACTAATAATATAAATATTTATTAAAATACTTTTCTTCACATAAAAAGCAGTTAGTTATTACCTTGCTACATTGGGCCCTGTGGTCTTTCCTGGTGGAGCTGCATTCCTCTGAGGAGAGTAGAAATTCTCATACATGATGGGTGCTACAAATTTTAAGACATAGGACATCAGAAACAGGTAAAGATTGAGGTTCTCTTGCAGTTCACAGAGCACTTGTGTAGCATGCCCAAAGCCCTGGGTTCATCACTAGGGCTGCATAAGACAGGCCTAAGTGTACATGCCTGTCACCTCAGTGCTCAGGAGGCAGAGGCAAAAAGATCTGAGTTCAGTGTCATCCACAGATGTACACCAAGTTTAAGGTTATCCTAGAATATATGAGACCCTGTCTCAAATAAAAAAAAAATGGGCAGAGAGACCTAGAAAGCTCCCCAAGAGCATATGTGTTAGAGACTTTGTCCCCAGCTTAGAGCTAGTGGAAGGTAATAGAATATACCTTTAAGAAGTATAACCCAGTAGGAACATGCCAGGTCAGGTCACTGGAGACATGCCCTGATCTCCTCCTCTCTCACATCCTGGCAGTAGGATGAACAGTCCATTGGGCCACTCTCTACCATCGAATGTTGCCTCACTACAGCCTCAAGAGCAATGTCATCAACTGATTGTACTAAAACCTTGAAAACCATAGCTAAAATAAGCCTTTCTCTTATTGGATGATTTATATCAGGTATTTGTTACAGCAGCAGAAGCTAACTAACACAGTATCTTACATCCTCTGTGACGTATGACAAGAAAGACTAAATACTGTTATTTAACTCTTCCTCCCACCGTGCCACCCAGCTCACCTGGTGGGGTCTGTCCAGTTTTACGCTGGTTCACAAAATACTGTATGTCCTTTTCAATGCTGCACATTTCCAAACTCTTACGGACTTGTTCATACATCTGATAAAAATGAGGTAAAGCATTATGTAGAAGTTCATTGATGATAATTATGGCACCACTCTATATGAAAGGAACTTTCATGAGCAGCTGATGTTTTGCAACTTTTGTTTTGAAAGTAGAAAACAATCTCAAGACCAAGACTCACATAAGGGGGCCTTTCTAGTACTTCTGTGCTAGTGCCAATTTTAAATGAAAAAAAAATTGTTTTAAAATACAAGAAAGTATTTCTTTCTGGCCAGACCAAAACTCTGTTGTTTTTCTTAAGCATTTATGAAATAAAGAAACTAGATGCCAAGTCTCATGATACAAACCCCATGACCAAGTCTCAGTGCCGCACACAAATGCAAACACAACTACTTAACTTGAGGCTCAGGTCTTCTGTTTGATTATACACATTTCCTGAACATCTGATCATTCTTCTAAAGTCATGTCCCACCTGAGAGTCAGACTATTTTTTAGCAAAGGCTGTGATAACCTCACCCAGTGACTTTAATATCTGGGAACCCAGTTATTATTGCTGGGTTAATTCTGGGTAAGCACCATGAAGATACAGAAGCAAATCTTCACCCTGGAGTGACCATCAACCTGCCATGGGTTGGCCTGCTAATACTCTGTGTACAAAATGATAGCATTCTACTCTGGAGCTGTCTCAGGGACTCACATTCTTCTGTGACATCTCTGTCTTCCACACATTAAACAGTGTTTGAGTTTCATTACCTGCTATCCATTCCTAATACTTAGTCTCTTAGAGAGTCATGATGGTAAAATGGACCAGGAGTCAGGACAGTAACAGCAATGTTCTAGTCATTATCTCTGTGCCTCAAACAGAAGCAGGGAGTCAGGGGAGGATGAACTAATAAACGGTGATGGTCTCTCTGCTCTGACGACTCTAACAGGCAGAGCACAGCCCTCCATGAATGCTTCTGACTTACTTCATCGTTCGTGACACATTGCTGTGACAGCTGGTTCACATGTAACCACAATGCATTCCGGAAGAAGTTGATTCGCTCACATTCTTGAGCCTCAAACACCTACAGAAAAACATGTGCATGCATATGTAAAATGAGGAGGTGGCATTTAAAACATAAAGAAGAGAGTGATTAGTGATTAGTGTGAGCACAACGTCCCATATGTTTGTTTTTTTTTTTTTAAATCACCAAAGTTGGTCTGGGGTACGGCTCAGTGGACTGGTGTTTGCATAGCATATATAGGCTCTGAGTCTGATCATCAGCACCACACAAAGAACAAAGAAATCACAAAAGCCCACTGGACCTCACACAAGGGCATCCCTGGTCCCATGAGAGAAAAAAGCAGATATAGAGGGTAATCTTTAGGGAGAGTATATCTACAGCCAAGAGGGGAGGAGACTGTGCCAAAGGGTGTATCGAGGCCAGGTGGACAGAATAAGAGCTTGACAGGACAGGAAGCATCTCCTTTAAGGAGAGCTGTGAATCAGCGGTTCTAATCCTTGAACTCAGAGACTGGCTGCTACCCTAAGTGTTCTTGACTCCAGAGGCCAGGATTGGGCTGACAGTTCACATTTCTACCCAGTCTTCAGATAATGCTGATTCTGCTGGTCTTGGGATGCTCACTGTTAAAAACTGGTGTCAGAAAGTCGAGGAACTTTCCAGCTTGTGTCTTTAAAGTTTTCTCTTGAAAATTATGGAGTCCTGTGTATTCTCCATAGAACCTAGCAAGCACAGGCATGGCTTCCAGGGTAATTACTGTGCTCAGCCCACCACTAACTGGTGCAGCTGCGTCATGCCATGCTAACCAAATATCAGACTAATGCTTTGGATTGAGCTGGACAGTGAGGTCAGGATGGGGGTGGGGGATGAGGCTAAAGGATGAGGATTAGAGGAAATGATTCCAACCCCTTCCATTCTTCACTTAAATTCTTGATTTCTCCCCTTTGTACTCAATGGCTTCATGAAAATCCTAAATAAAATCAGATCCTCAGTTTCTAGGAGGAAGATGTGCCCCATCCCACCTGCATCCCAGGTGCCTACCTCGCAGGCCTTAACGTGCTCACTCTGCCAGTCTTCTCGAACTTTCTCCAGCATGTTGATGTGCAGCATGTACGCTTTATCTGCAATGGGCAGGGGAGTTGATTTAGAAACAAGACAGGCTTGTTGGATTGTAGCTGTTCCTTTCTGATGACTGGTAATCCTACATATTCATAATGTTAACTGCCCCCATCCAGCCCTCCTCACATATCAGAGCGCCCTTCCCCTCACCTGAATCCTCTACTGCGGTCTTTGAAGTTGCCAGTTTCACAAAAAGCTGTGAGGACCAAACCCAGAAAGAGATTAGGAAAGCTGATCCAGGCTTCCATGGGCAAACAAACATGTGCAAAAGCAATAACAATGGAGAGGTAAGGTCTGGTCCACATCCTATAGACATTCCACTTGGGAGCAAATCTCTGATCTTTACTCCTTCATCTCTCAGCAAATGTCTTCCTAGAGACACATCTTCCTACTCTCGAGCTGGGGATAATATTATATTCATATTATACAATTAATTTATTATTTTATATTTTGTATTTGTGTAAGTGGTTTTGCTTGTGTGTATGTCTGTGTACCTCTTTGTGCTTGGTACCTGCAAAGGCCAGAAGAGGCCAAAGCAGGGCACTGTACACCCTCGAATTGGAGTTATAGATGGTTGAGAGCTGACATGTGGATTCTGGAAATAGAGCTCAGGTCCCCTAGAAGAACAGTCAGTGCTCTTAACTGACTAGTCATATTAGTAAATATAATATTTTATGTATTAATAGTATTACTTTGGCCCATACTATTAAATTATAACTCTCACCCACAAGAAGTGTTCTCTCAACAAAGAACACAGGAGCTGAGTTTTGAAGACATTTAAAAAGAATATCCAGCCTCTTATTCCATCCAGTGTTCTCCAAAAGTGTGTCTCTGGTGCTTTCCCCATCTCAAAAATGTTATGAGGGCTTTTATTAGAATTATTACTTTATTCCAAAGAATAGAAGCCAAAGGAGTTATTTCCAGAGACTTGGGATACAAGTCTCTTAAAAAATAATTAAGGTATTTTGTAATCTTTAATTTTGGGGGGATGAGGTTTCACTATGTAGACCAGTCTAGCATTAACTTCATGAGCCTCTTACTTCAGCCCTCTGGGAATTAGAAGGACATACGTGTGCATCATGCCCACCCCTGGTTGGCTGTAACCCGACATGACTGCATCTCTGACTCCTCCAACGGTAGACCATGCTGAGTACCTTTTCTTGTTGCCTCTGGTTGGCCACAGTGGCACTGCGGTGGACAGCCTGCTCCGCCTCATCCTTGTCCCGGCACTTCTGCTCATAAGTCTTCTTGGCCTTTATTACGGAGAATGGGGACAGGTGGACAGAGTACACAGTGTGAAGATGGCTGACCCAGACCTCAGCTCTAGGCCTGGCACAAGCTCTAGCTGGTGCTAGCATCACAGACGTAAGGTTCTTGGAGGGAATGTACACTTCTCACTGCACTGCCCAGTTCCAGTCCTTTTCCATACTGTTCACAGAACGGCCCCCAGCCCATGGAAGCAGTAACTAACTGCCATTTGCTGGCACAAAGCACAGGAGCTCTAAAGACTTGAAATGTCTAAAGCGGATTCTTCTTTATTCTTGAAATTCCCATATGATTATACACCATATAATTGGGTTGTATCCACCCCCATGTATATAATGTCTAAGATGTATAATCCAACATTTATGTAACATTCATAATCTATGTGCAATCACTTGGTCACTGGAACCAACTCCCTCTCATTCTCAACAAGCACCAATATTCTAGAGTCCCCAGCTGTTGCCATGCACAGTTAGGGGCACACAGTTAGGGGCACACCAACTCTACCTCTCTTCTGCTTTAATATGGTCATGTTTCTTTTTTAAAGACTTCAGTTCCACATGATTTAAAGTAGCCAAAGGCCTATTTAGAACACTAGTAGCCTTTAGGCCACTATGACAAGTGGGATTATGTAACCATTTCAAAAACTCTAATCATTGTTGAATCAAGGAAATTTGTTTCAGGTCTAGGAACAAAACCTTAGCTTGTTTAAACAACACAAAACAAAGCTATGAACCAAACAATTATTGAATAAATCAATATGTTATACTTGACTAAGAATGGAGATGTCCTTTCTTGGCTGGAGAGATAGCCCAGCCACCAAAGGCTTAGCTCACAACCAAAGCTACAATTCTTTTCTTGGTTTATTTCTCTGTGGCTGCCTGTGAAACAGAGATCAAGTGCCGGAACCAGAGTGCAGAGGTTCAAATATTGCCTCACCATTATTTATGTGTTTGTTTTGTTAGTAAATTAAGTTACATCTCTGTGCTTTTGTTTCTCCATCTATAAAGCAAGGATTCTTACATATTTATCGCCAAACGTATATGAAAACAAAATAAGATATAAACTGTACTTTTATAGCTTTTACACAATGACATGTAAGCTTGAACCCACAAAACCAATAAAATTCAATTGGTGATGATCTCCAAAGGATGAGGGATGTCCTTTGGAGAGGCAGTTTGTGCTTATTGTTATACATACTTCCCTAATATTTATCATAATTAAGCTTTCATAAGTCAACTTTAGTTAGCCTTTCAAAGATTTTCTCTATATGCTTTATGTTATGTTATATTAGGCATATAATTACATAACATATAAAATTTTATGTATACAAATAGTACATTCCTGGGGGCTGGAGAGATGGCTGAGTGGTTAAGAGCAACAACTGCTCTTCTAGAGGACAGGGGTTCAATTCCCAGCACCCAGATGGCAGCTCACAACTGTCTGTAGTTCCAGTTCCAGGCACACACAAGGTAAATAAATAAATAAATAAATAAATAAATAAATAAATAGAAATAGAACATTCCTGGTTTTCATAATAATAAAAATGCATGACAATCATGAAAAAAAAGACCCATGTAACAATTCCCTTTATACAGCTTCTCAGGGATATTTGTCTCTCTCAAGCATAATTGCTATGCCACACACTTCTCTGAGGTGCTGAGAACAGAACCTGGGGCTCTGCACTGCTAGGGAAGCAGGCTGCCACCCTCTACATCTAAGCCCTGGGTTTCTGAGACAAGGTCTCACTGTGTAGTTCAGGCTGGCTTTTGTCTTGCTATGTAACCCAGGCTGGCCTCTATGATCCCCCTGCCTCAGATTCCTGGGTGTTAGGATTGCATATGTGTATCACCACACTGCTATGGCATCTAAAACCCCAAAGCATTATACATAAAATAAACATAAGATTCTGAAAGGTGAAAGTTCACAAAGACAAACTGACTAGTAACACTGGCCAAAGAGCAAGCCAATAGCAGATTTCCTTGCTTCATGTGTGCACAGACCCCATCCCAAAGAAGAGGGTGGCCCAGAAATACAGAAACACATTCAAAATCATTTTAAACCTTCTCTCCTTAGCTAAAAGACTAGAAAAGGGCTAGCCTAACAAAACATAAACCTTAAAATAATAACTAGTGCCTTGACACTGAACACAGCAAATAACAGACCAGCAAGGTGGGTCAGTGGGTAAAAACACTCACTGTGCAGCCTGTCGACTTGAGTTTTACTCCCTAGACCCATGTAAAGGAAAAAGGAGACAACTGACTCTGACCTCCACAGGAGTGCCATGAAACACACACACACACACACACACACACACACACACACCAACAATAACACTAAAAATAAAAAAACAGAGTTCACTAACAGGTGATAGAAAAAGCCAATTAGAACTAGCATCTCATGGTTACCAGGCTATAATCTAGCATCTAGCTCCCCTGCTGACGTTTCATCAGTGGCAGGAACTATAGTGTCTCTTCTTCCATGTAGAGAACCTGAACTTCTTCTACACTCCTTGACCTACGGTTACATCCCTTCCCTCCTGGGGTGGCAGTAAGGAAGTGTAGAGGACCTAAGGGGAACCTGAACTCTTAACCCCTGATAGCAGTAATGAGGCAACTGCCTCCTTACCTCATGCTAGAAGGCCATCACAGGAAACCATTTAAAACATAGTTTAAATAACACAAAGCCTTTTTTGTACTACCCTAGATATCCAATTGAGTACCATCCAAACCAAGAACTAGGAAAAAAATATCAAACTGAATGGACACTGGCAATGAGCAGATGGCCAGCATCAAGATGACAGGTGTTAGAATTGCTGGACAGACTGCAAAAGTATTCAGTAAACAGCTACATGCCAAAGTAAAAACCAAAGCAAAACAGCATGGCAAAGAGATAGAAGAGCTAACCAAAAAAATAGAAGATAAAGAAAAATCTCAGAATTGAAAAGTGGTTTGAAAACGCAAAAGCCAGCCTGGAGAGATGGCTCAGAGGTTAAGAGCATTGACTGTTCTTCCAGAGGTTCTGAGTTCAATTCCCAGCAACCACATGGTGGCTCACAACCATCTATGATGACATCTGGTGCCCTCTTCTATATACTGTATACATAATAAATAAATAAATCTTTAAAAAAAAGAAAACACACAAGCCACAGAAGAGACTGAGGACTACATCAACAGGAAGAAGCAAGCATCCCCTCGTGTGAACAAGAGTGCATTTGGTACTTTCTCACCACTGTGATCGAGAGGCAGTTTGTGGGAGAAAGGACTTACCTTAGTTCACAGTCTACCATGGCTGGGAAGTTATGGTGGAGTCCACGGCCACAGAACCTGGGACTCCTCCCAGCTCACGGGTTAGACCAGGAAGTAGAGAAAGGGAAACACTGAAGTTCATCTACCTTTTTCCTTTCCCCCTTTTAAATTTGTCTCCAGAGCCCAGGCCATAGGATGATGTCACCACACTCGGGGCATGACTTTCATCCTTAATTAAGCCTCTAGGGAAAGACCCTCATGGAAAAACTCCCAGGTGAGCCTCATTAATGCCCTTGGTATTTTTATTTTTTTTTATTTTTTTTAAACTTTATTTATTTATGTATTTATTTATTTGCCTTGGTGTTTGCCTGGAACTGGAACTACAGACAGTTGTTAGCTGCCATGTGGGTGCTGGGAATCGAACCCGGGTCTTCTAGAAGAGCAGACGGTGCTCTTAACCGCTGAGCCATCTCTCCAGCCCCGCCCTTGGTACTTTTAACCCAATCACATCAGCAATCAAAACTAACCAGTATTGGATACAAATAAAAGCTAAAAAAAAAAAAAAAATTAACAGGGCCTCAGGGACTTTTTTGTATAAAAAGAAGCAAGCCAAATACCTCGTTGTCTTGGAATCCTAAAAGCAGACAGGCTGAAACTTTTACCTGAGGAAGTAACTGAGATGATTCCAAGTTTGGTAAAAGATATAACCT